>CM024514.1:1728646-2025429 GCA_014182375.1 Eucalyptus virginea
GTCTTCTTTTCAGGGTGTTGCTGCTGCACCCGTACGAGAGAAAAGGAGGAGCCGCATGTCTTCAAGCTGAAGCGCGATCAAGAAAAGGAGTTTTTTTTCATCATTTGTTTTGAACTTGTGTGATAATTTTGTGCCGTAACTTGGGTTTGGATTAAATTGGGATTTGAGAAACACCGAGAGAGTGTTTGAGTGACTTGAATGTGTAATCTCCTTGTATCGCTTGATCTATAGTGAAATTCGCTGTTGCTCTCCCCGTGGACGTAGGTCTTTACGACTGAACCACGTAAATCTGGTGTCCGATTTATTTTTCTTCTTCTATCTATATTTTGTTCAATCGCTCGTCCTATCGCAACAAGTGGTATCAGAGCTAGGTTTGTCTGAGTTGAAGCGAATCAATGGCGACCGAAGAAGTAAAAGTGAAAATCAACAAATTTGATGGGAAGGATTTTAGTTTCTAGAAGATGCAGATTGAAGATTATCTTTACCATATGAATTTGCACTTGCCTTTATTTGGGGAGAAACCAGAGACGATGAAGCAAGCTGATTGGGATTTGCTGGATAGACGAGTTATGGGTGTTATTCGACTGACGTTGGCTCGTAACGTCGCGTTTAACATCCTGAAGAAGAAGACCACTGCTGATTTGATGCAAGCCCTGTCGGATATGTATGAGAAGCTCTCTGCGATCAACAAAGTCTGTTTGATGCGACGTCTGTTTAACTTGAAGATGAAAGAAGGTGCATCAGTTGCAGATCATATCAATGAATTCAATGTGATTGTTAGTCAATTGAGTTCAGTTGAGATTGATTTTGAAGATGAGGTACGTGCTTTGATTCTATTATCCTCATTGCCTTATAGTTGGAATACTACCGTTACTGCTGTTAGTAATTCCTCTGGGTCAACAAGTTTGACGTTTGATGGGGTTCAAGATTTGATTCTGAGCGAGGACATTCGTAAAAGAGAATCTGGCGAATCTGTATCTACTTCTAGTAGGTGAAAATAGAGAAGATCTGTAATACGTGTGGGTAATGGTAGTACTAATATGAACAGACGTAGTTAATCTATGACTGCTAATGTTGTCTATTGAAGCTGTGGCAAGAGGGGGCATCTTAGAAGGGATTGCCTTAAGCTGAAGAATGAGAAGGGTAAGGAAATTATAGTTGATTCTGCAAATAATGTTGCAGCTGTAGCAAATAATGCTGATTATGTCTTATCTATCACTGATTATTCATCGTTTGATGGATGGATTATGGATTCTGGTTGTTCTTTTCATGTCACACCAAATAGAAACTGGTTTATCATTTATCAGTGCACGGGTAGTGGTAAAGTCCAGTTAAGGAACAACGTTGAGTGCGATGTTGTGGGTGTTGGTAATGTTAAAATTAGAATGCATGATGGTATCATGAGGACATTGACTGGAGTGAGGCATGTTCCAGAATTGAAAAAGAACTTAATTTCCTTGGGTGCCCTAGATTCAACTGGTTGCAGGTATTCTTCAAAAGGTGGAATTTTGAAGGTTGTTCGAGGTGCCCTGGTGATAATGAAAGGAATCAAGCACGATGGCCTGTATAAACTTCAAGGTGAGACAGTGATAAATTTCGCTGCGGAGACGTCTAATGCATCTGTTCAAGAGTCCTTTGACTGCTCGAGGAAGACCTGGGTGTTTGTGCCAAGGCACAAGTTTGATGCTGGTGTCAGGATCTCGCAGTCAAGAGCTTTGATCGAGACGGAGACTGGTAAGTCGATCAAGCATGTGCAGACTGACAATAGCATGGAGTTTTGCTCAGAGCTAGCAAATAAATTCTGCATGAAAGAGGGCATAGTGAAACATCGCACTAGTGTCGGTAAATCACAACAATTTGCAGAATTGATGAGTAGAACATTACTAGAGACGGCCCGAAAAATTATCTCTAGTGCTGGTATTGCTAGGAAAATCCTAGCTGATGTGCTTAATACGATAAGCTGCCTGGTGAATAGATCCCCATTAACTGCTATTGAATGGCGGACTCCTGAAGAAGTGTGGTCAGGTAACGTTGCTGGTTATTCTATTATTAAAATGTTTGGTTGCCCGTGTTATTTTCAAGTTAGTTATGATAAGCTTGATTGGAGGGCAAGGTGCATATTCCATGGCTATGCACAAGGTGAGTGGGGCAATCAGTTGTGGTGCCCAAATATAAATTCACATGTTGACAGCAGAGAAGTTACCTTTGATGAGTCTCTAGTACTTCTAGCTAGGAGTGTTTGTGGCAGTATTAATACGGATCTAGACGGTGTTCAGCTTGAGGTGGAGTTGCAACCAAAAACTCATGAGGTAGCGAGTACAGGTACTAGCAAAGTAATCGACATAGATGGTGCTTATAGCGAGGTGGAGCCTATAGATCCAATAGTTGCTGTAACTGCTGAAATTAACAAGGTACGTATTCGATCTCATGATAAATATGGATGCAATAATGATTTTTGCTTTATCTGCGGTTAAGGAGGTTGTGTCAGAAAATCCTTGCGAAGCAGTTAAAGGTGCATGTGGAGTTGGTATTCTAATGAGGTCCTCAGTTATGACGAAGTTCAAGCGAGGCTTGGACTTGGATAATATATGTGGTGGTTGAGCTCATTGGGGGCTATGGGAAAGTAGCAGCAGAGTTTGAAATTTTGTGAAGCGATTGTGACTTGGCTCAAACGTCGAGCCAAGGTGGAGATTGTTAAAATATATCTCAAGTTTGAGCATTTATAAAATGCGCTGGAAAAGAGAATAAAATAGAATATATGTGCAGCAAAGTTTTCTTTCCGTTGCAAAGGAGGAGCCGAAATTTTGTTGAGCCATGGTGGGGCCCAAATGGGCACACATTAATAAAAGGGAAAGAAGTTCTTTGCAAGTTGAAGAAATGGTGGGCCCAGAGTCAAAGTGTTGACTCTGGGCACACACGCACACACGCAAATAAAAGAGGAAAGAATCCTCACGCGTAAGAAGCCAACGGTGGTGGGCCCTCAACTTTGGGCACACGTATAAAAGGGTTTCTTCTTTGCTGGAGAGTAAAAGCAAAAAAAAAAAAACCCTACGTAGAAGTCGTAGAAGGGAGCCGCGAAAGAGGTCTTCTTTTCGAGGTGTTGCTGCTGCACCCGTACGAGAGAAAAGGAGGAGCCGCATGTCTTCAAGCTGAAGCGCGATCAAGAAAAGGAGTTCTTTTTCATCGTTTGTTTTGAGCTTGTGTGATAATTTTGTGCCGTGACTTGGGTTTGGATTAAATTGGGATTTGGGAAACACCGAGAGAGTGTTTGAGTGACTTAAGTGTGTAATCTCCTCAGATCGCTGATCTATAGTGAAATTCGCTCGTTCTTCTCCCCAGTGGACGTAGGTCTTTACGACGAACCACGTAAATCTGGTGTCTGATTTATTTTTCTTCTTCTGTCTATATTTTGTTCGATCGCTCGTTCTATCACAATAGATATATCCTTGGTTTATGAAATGCATTTTGATTTATGAAATGGTTTCTAAATTTGATTTATGAATTATTAAAAGATGAGATAGCGGTTTAATGCTCATTGCGTTATGTTTATAACCTATCGATGTCCATGACTTGTGCTGCTCACCAGACTCTACTACTGTTAACTATGTCTATCATTGTTGATTATAAATCAATGTATGTTCGTTTCAGTACCTTGGAGATGAACATGTGTGACATCCTCGATTTGAACTTCTATCTAAACTGCGAGGAATAGGCTAAGGATCGGTATGCCAGTAACGAGAATAGGTGGTGACTCAATCCTAGGGATTGTTCAAGAGTCGACTAGCTAATTAGGGGCAAGGCGATTCAGGATTAGGATTGCGATGGACTGAAGTGGTCGATCATAAGAAAGACCATTTGACCATAAGGATCACTATTGACAATCTCATGCTGTCACAAGTAGATTAATGGACGGGTATAGATTAATTCAACTTGAGTATATACCAGTCACGGGTGACGCTGCACAGTCAATGTACCATTCGTGATGACTCTAATCCAATTCTGAATGACCATGAGTCCAGGGCAAGTCGATCGATCCTACTTGATTACATGACAATTGAGGGTCATTCATGGATCAATCAGACTTGAATACAGGGCATGTGTAAAATCCTGAGCAGGCGTCGAACTTAGTATGAATCTGGCCCACAAGCTCTACCAATGCTGCCCAAATTCGCGTAGATCGCCTTTAGGCCGTTTCCGATTGGAACTTAGCCACAAACCCCGGTCTGATTTCGAGTATCGATTGTAGATGTTATGAAGACATTCCTATCCAATTGAAATGATATTAGTGAGTTTGTTAGTGCATTAATTAGAGAAATGTGCTAATTTAAGGATATAAACTTTAGTAGCCTTAGAGGTAAGACCAATTTAGCTTCTTGAAATTAAATTGAGTGAGACCAAAATTAAGTGGCCCTTCTAGAAAAGTATTGGTGCCACTTTAGAGAGAACAAGGAGGAGGAACCAAGTTTGTTTATGCAACTAGGCTAGTTCTCTTGTAACTAGGTACATTATTGGCCAAGTATGCTTGAAAGACAAGCTTGGGTAATGAGTAGTGGAAATTCACTCTTGCCTAGTAAGTTTTGGGGTCATCATAAACTTAGGACAACAATTTAGCATGCAATAAATGCTTGAGTGACATTTTATTTCTCCTCAATTATCTTCCTCTCCAAGCTCTTTTTTATTTCTCTCACTTTTCTCTCACTTCTCTCCCTCTCTCTCTCATTTGGTTGACCACCCTCATCCTCTCTCTCTCTCTCTCTCTCTCTCTCTCTCTCTCTCTCTCTCGTCGTGCCACTCGTCGTTGCTACCACTGCCATTGCTGCCGCCACCACTGCCATTGCAGTCGTCACTGCCCTCGTGCTGTCTCGTCGCCCCCTTGCTGTCCATCGACCAGCACTATCGACCGCCCTCACTTGTGTCTCGATTGTTTGTAAGTAAATTTCCTAAACATCAGTTAGGCCATTACGTTACGTAACTCAGATTTAGTTTTAGTTTTGGTGTTCTTAAAGCCATCCTAGGTAGAGAAGCATCATGTGTTAATTTTATACGATTTGTTCATGATATGCTTGGACTATAAAGTTCGAGAATAAGTGAGAAATGATTGTGTGGTTTTCGAGGTTGTCTTGATTGTTGTTGTTAGTAGGAATGGACCATTTATGTGTATGTTATTGCTCGGCCTAGGGAAATTACCACGATGGTTGTATGTGGTCCGTTGATTAGCAATACCCGGGTCTAATTGTTATGTTTGGTTGGTAACTAAGCTTGGACATTATGTGTTGTGGCCATTGTTTGATGTGTCCTCATTATGTGATGCTATTATGATTGATTGTGGAGATTGTTATTGATTTATGGATGTGGTCTTTGCATATAGATGTCCATAAGTCATGGTCGATGCTTGAAACCACACCAAGCCACCGAAGTTAGAATTTCGTAGGTTCTTGGACATGCATGGAAGCACGTTAGGCTGAGTCTCTCTCCTGGTTCGGTGATATAGGGTGCGTTTGATAACGTTTCTATTCAAAAATTGTTCTAGGAAATAGAAATAGAAAAAACTATATATGTTCCAGGGAACAATTTTTGAACAAAAGAACACGTTTGGTAACTGTACAAAATTTCTGTTCCTGGAATAGAAAAAGAACGGAAACACGTTTGGTAAACTTGTATAATTTTTTTGTTTCTTTTAATTTTTTAATATTTTTATTTTTCCTTTTTTCTTTTTCATTTTTCTTTTTCTCTTTGGCCGGTTGCCGGCAAACTCGCCGGAGGCTAGCCTGGCCCCAGCGAGGCTCGGCCTCGCTTAGGCAGCATGAGGTCAGCCTCGCGTCGGCTGGGGAGGCTGAGCCTCGTCGTGGCTGCGCGAGGCTCGGCCTCGCCTAGGATGGGCAAGGCCGACATCGCCCAGATCTGGCGAGGTCGACCTCGCCCAGCCACCAGCTAGGCTTGGCCTCGCCGGGCCACTGCTAGGCGACGCCGTCCTAGAGGTGGCCCAATGAGGCCGAGCCTCGTTGGGGGCCGGCGACACTCTGGCGAGGTCGCCGGCCCTCAATGGCCGATCGCTAGCCATGGCTGAGGCCGGCAACTAGCCAAAGAAAAAAGAAAAAGAAAAAAGAAGAAGAAAAAGGAGAAAAAAGAAAGAAATAAGTTTTGCGTTTTTGTTCTTTTGTTTCTTCAAAAAGTGTTCTCAGGAACAAGAAACAAGTTTTTCTTGTTTCTTGTTTTTGTTCCCGGAATAAAAAAATAGATTTTGAACAAAAGTGTAGACAAACGCATTTCTGTTTTTTTTTTTTTTTTTCCCCGGAACAAAAGAACAGAAATTGTGTTTCGGGGAACAAAAAAATAAAACAAACAAACAGGCCCATAGAGGCATATCGTTCGATCCAGGTTTGACTTAGGCCGGTGCTCAAATGTAATGGGTCAAGCCATGGTTGTTGTTTCATGCTCAGCATATTTTATTGATGCATTTCCAATAGGTAATGAGTTACACATCACTTGGCATGTCCTTGAGACACTGATGCTTTGGTCTAAAGTGGAAGATAAAACTGATTGTGTGATTAATTCGCATGGTCACACAAGGGATTCCATCACTGAAGGTTTCGGGGGACGATGGATGCCATTCGCGATGATGGTTATGGAACGATGCCTAAAAGGATGCCTGAAGGTGTTCGGATGCCATGCTTGATAGGGCAAAACGATGCCCCGAAAGTTTCCAGAAAAACCCGAGGGTTCCGATTATGTGTGTTAACTAAATGGACTAGAGATAGCATAATATTATGGAATATTATGTGATTCTCGAGACGATAGTACATGCGAGGCATTTGTGAGTGACGCATACTTGTGAAGTAATTCTATGACATGTACATATGTCGTATGCCATTACTTATGATGCATGAGACACGTGCATAATTTAATGATCAGTTTTATGATGTGAGAAGGCTCGTGCATGAGATAATTGTCATGAATTGGGACGTGAGAGGCACGTGGACATTTTAGAGGGCATTATTTGCGGAGTGATAGCCATGGTAACATCATTGAGGTTATTATATGACACGTGTGGATTTTTTATGCTATTATTTGTGACTTGTGAAGACGTGAGTAGATTTTTAGTGACATTATTTGGCACGCGTAAAATTATTATGAGTATGTACTGTTCCATAGGTTGCTGATAAGGAGAGTAGTCTAGGTGACTAAGAATTTCCTTTTCATGTATATAGTTAAAGCAACGCAAAGGCTTTGCTATTGATCTGGGGTTGACTATTTATAAGGTTCCAACGCGAGGCATTCACCTATATGAGTTTTAGGTTATTTACTTATTGAGTTTTCAACTCATTTGGGAACAGGAGGGGGTGGCCGGCCGGCCGGCCGGCCGCCGGGATACCCAATGGGGACTTTATCCCATACTACCCCCTCTCACTTGCCTTAAATGGCTTGTGAGGGAGAGTCTCCCCGGGATATCCAATTCAGGGAGAAACCTTTTAAGGACATGTTCAGGTCCTAATAAGGAGAGTAGTCTAGGTGACTAAGAATTTCCTTTTCATGTATATAGTTAAAGCAACGCAAAGGCTTTGCTATTGATCTGGGGTTGACTATTTATAAGGTTCCAACGCGAGGCATTCACCTATATGAGTTTTAGGTTATTTACTTATTGAGTTTTCAACTCATTTATTGTTGTTTAACCTTTTTTTAGGCCCATAGCTATGAGTCCCCCGCTTTTTCATTTTGGTCTCCCCATACATATGGAGGTTATGGTGCTTGATGTAGATGATGTAGAGGACACTAAGAATGACATCCTTTTCTAGCGCCACACCACGACGGTGTGGGTGGACGAGGGTGTGGGGTACATGATTCCCCATCTCTACGTGGCCTGATTCGCTTGGGTCAACGATGACTTTTACGGTCCTCTTCGTGGGTTTGATGGTCCGCCCGGTAATGTTGATGTGTCAATGTTACCCCCTCCTGATGGCACCGTGGATGACCCCGATTCCGACCCTGACTATGACTCCGAGCCCGAGCCATGAGGATACCAGCTTTTGATGGGAACCATTTTTGGTAGCCATCCTCGTAGAAGGAGCTAGGACTAACCCCTCCCCCTATATCTTTTTGTGTGGGGTGAAAACCATAATGGCCCTAAAGAAGTGGCCTTGTAAATGAATCATTCCAATATATATTAATGAAGCATATATAAGTTGTGTAGTATATATGTGTTTTCCTTACTATCCATTTGTTATTGTCGATTGAGTGATTGAGTTGCACGTTTTGCATGTGCCTAACTGAAAGATAAAATTCAATGGGATGGTGACGCCTCCTGGGACGTCGCAAATTAATCCTGACGTGGTAGATGTCACCGTTGCCTCATGCATCGATGGACTAGTAGCGGTTCTTTTTAATGTATGCTAGCGAAGCTTAGATAAAACTACATTTATCGCCTAATTTTTTGCACTTCTTACAAGTTTTTTCCATGTGATGTACTTTGGATTGGTAGTAGAGATTGTAAGAAAAGAATTCATCACAAGGAACAACTTTTCAATGCAAGGGTTATGCCTCTGCCTCGTGTTGTCAAGTGTTTTTCTTGTATCGAAAAGATATGAGTAGCGCTTACAAACTAAGAGGTGTTTTGCCTCATATTGAAAAGATATGATTGCGTGACAATTACTTTTTGTCTGTTCAATTGATGAAAAGATATGAGTGTGTATCTGTTCGATTAAAGATTATTTTTAATTTTGAATTTTCAATTAATAAAATGAACTCAAGTCATTTTGAAACAGTATGCTTGTTCACAGAAGGATTTCACTATTTATTATCAACATTTTGGTTCGATAACTACCTCTTTCAAGTTTTCGTCAATTTTAAAAAAAAAAACATTTATTATTAATTTTTTCTCTTTTGAGAGTTTTCGAAGAAATACCAAAATTGCAATTCAGTATTCTCATTCGAGACTTTATCGTATCTTGGAGAATTTTTATCTGTAACCATTAACAACCATGTGGGGCAAATAATTCCTTAAAGACGGTATCTTTTCACGCCTTAAAATTTGATTTCATTCTTCCCAATCAATTATTTCCCAACATCTTGTTCTCGCATTCTTCTTTTCTTTCTTTTGTGCGATGTCAATGGAGTAGAGAGTTTCGTTGGCAAAACAATATCTAAAGCGAGGGTTAAATATTTTGCACGACTCAACTACAATTCAGAATGTAATTTTACATGTCATTGTTGAGTGTTAACTTTAGAAAAATCAAAGTCGTCACAACTGGAGTCTCCACTTTATTCATGAAGTACTAGAGTAGAGTGTGGGCGGGGCGCTGCCCTGATTGAGGTAAACGTTAAGCCAAAGAAGTGGGTATCTTGGACTTGCACGCTCAAATTGCTCCAAATTAGTCCAATATTTGATGCTGATATGTCCAATCATGATTCGTGTAGACCAAAGTCGATCTCAGCTATCAGTCCCTTGACTTTCATGCAAATCCCACAAATGTCAATGGTTATGTTCCATTTGGCTCTATCAAAGTCCATTCATTTCACAAAAAACAATGTTCAGAAAAACGTTTTCCAAATTTTTTAGCGTTGGTTTCACGTAAATCCCTCAAATGTCAATGGTTATGTACTCCGTTCATTTCGCAAAAAACAACGTCCAGGAAAACGTTTTCCGGATTCTCCGGCGTTCATTTCACATAAATCCCACAAATGTCAATGGTTATATAGTTCTTTTATTTCGCGAAAAAACAACATTTAGGAAAATGTTTTCTAGATTTTCCATCGTTCGTTTCACATAATGTTCCATTTGGCTTTGTCAAAGTCCATTCCTTTTGCAGAAAACAATGTTCGGGAAAATATTTTTTGGATTTTCCAATGTTCATTTCACGGAAAATAAACTAGTCAAAGAAAACATTTTCCATCAACAGAAAAAATCTTTTAGAAAGCGAAAAACATTTTTCTCACTCACTCTCTCTTATCTCACACTTTTGCACAGCCCTGCTAGCCCCCTCTTCTATCTTTTTTCTTTTCTAAAAATTCAATTCTTAATTAATTTTTTCTTTTTTCTATTTTTTTCTTCTTTCTAAATTGGTCATACGGCCACAGCAACGGTTGATGACCAGTCACTAGCAAGCTCGCTGCTTGCTAGATCGATGAGCGCAAGCCTCAAGCTCAAGCTCAACTGTGGTAGGTCACCAAGTGTCGCCATGACCGGCAACCGGCCGAAGAAGAAGAAGAGGAAAAAAAATTAATATTCTGATTTTTTTTAAAAAGGAGTGTAGTGAGGAAAATCAAATTAAATATTCCATCCACAACGGTGAAAAATATTTTCTAATGCATTTTTAGGTTTCAGCTGACTATCGAAGAATATTATCATTTTCCTAAAAAATGACTTTCTAACATTTTTCGCGAACCAAATTAATGTAAGAGGAATCTCTCTCGCTCAAAAAAAGTCATGATGGGGATTTCTTAGCTCTCAGGTTTATAGCCTGCTTAGTTGATGAAAAAATTGTACCGTCCAACAGCGTAATGATCGCCTTATAATTTTGTGGATTGTCCAATGTAGATACAATTGTGACATCCGTTAAACGAGTGGATGGAAGAAGAGAGGACAAACCAACGAATGGAGTAGCTGTGCAATGACTACTCACTGTTCTTCTTATAAATATGTCCTAAAAAACCGACACCTTCATATAAATCTCTTCAAAGTTTCCATTAGCACTATTCCTGCCTCTTGTTGCTTCTTGCCTTGCTTTCATATCTACCCGCTTCCTCAAGCATTAACTCATGAAACTCTAAAGCATTTGTTTTGCGGAGTTCATATCATGCCGATTGCTTCTTTGTGTTGCTATTGCACTGTGCTTTAACCAAGTCTTCTCCAACACCAATGAAACAGACAGACTCGCACTGCTCGCATTCAAGGTTGGCATAACCGGAGATCCTTTCGGCGTGCTCAACTCATGGAACAATAGCATTGGGTTTTGCCAATGGTATGGCGTTATGTGCAGCCAGAGACACCAGAGGGTAACAGTCTTGAACTTGCTATCACAAGGGCTTTCTGGATCAATCTCTCCTCATATTGGGAATCTTAGCTTCCTAAGGCAAATTTGGCTACAAAACAACAGTCTCCATCATGAAATCCCTTTGCAACTTGGCCAGTTGCGCCACCTTCGATTCTTACGACTAGACAATAATTCACTAGTTGGTGAAATTCCCAAAAACTTATTAGCTTGCTCCAACCTTGTTGAACTCATCCTTCAAATGAACCAACTAAGTGGAGAAATTCCTTTAGAAATTGGTTCATTATCAAAGCTAAAAAATTTTCTTTGCATGGAAATAATCTCATTGGTATTGTGCCTTCCTCCATTGGGAACTTATCTTCACTGGAGTACCTTTCTTTAACCTTGAACAACTTGGGTGGGAGCATTCCCCAAGTTCTAGGCCAATTGACAAACTTGCGAGTCTTCGACTTTGGAGGAAATAGATTCTCGGGTACAATTCCATCTTCATTATTCAATCTCTCTTCACTAACTGAGTTTGATGTTGGACTCAATAGGATACAGGGGACTCTTTATGCTGACATAGGCTTCAAACTCTTAGATCTTGAATTTTTTAGCATTACCGAGAACCAACTTGCGGGGCCGATTCCTCCATCAATATCGAATTGCACAAAGCTAGATGAGCTGCTTCTTGGAGGTAACGCATTTTCCGGGAAAGCGCCGTCTTTGGAAAATTTGTTTAAGCTCAATTTGTTTACAGTCTACACTAATCAGGTTGGAAGTTGAAAACCTGAAGACTTGAGCTTCATTTGCTCGTTAATTAACAGTAGCAAATTAGAATTCATGGTAATTCATGACAACAAATTTGGTGGGGTGTTACCTAAATGCATGGGTACTTTATCCACCACTCTCACAACATTTTCAGCAAGCCTTAATGAAATATCTGGTGAGATTCCCAAAGAAATCGCTAATCTTTCCAATTTATCAGGATTGTATCTAGATAGCAACCAGTTTTCAGGTGTTATCCCCTCAAATTTGGGGAATCTACAAAATTTAGTTATACTGAGCTTAAGTCAAAACAACCTGGGAGGAACTATCCCATCTTTTTTGGGAAATCTAACCAAGTTGACTGAATTTTATCTTGACAATAACGACTTTCATGGGCAAATTCCTTCACAGCTATCAAACTGCCAATCTCTTATTCTGCTTGATCTATCCAATGACAATCTTAGTGGTGCCGTGCCCCCACAACTTATCGGTCTCTCATCATTAGCGATCATTTTGAACCTATCTCATAACCATCTGACTGGGATTCTACCCATAGAAGTTGGCAACTTGAAAGCTTTGACTGCATTGGATATCTCAAACAATTTGTTGGTAGGAGAAATCCCAAGTACTTTAGGTGATTGCATTGCATTAACATCACTAAGGATAGGGGGCAACTTCTTCCATGGGTCCATTCCTCAATCATTCAGATGGTTGGGAGGTATTGAAGAACTAGATCTTTCACAAAACAATTTATCCGGCCAGATTCCAACATTCCTAACTATATTTCATTCCTTGAAACTTCTGAATCTATCGTACAATAAGTTTGAAGGCATGCTACCATGTGAAGGAGTCTTTAAGAATGCTACAGGTACTTCTATTATTGGGAACAATAAGCTCTGTGGCGGATTGCCAGAATTTCACCTCCCCACATGCATCTCCAAAATCTCCCAGAGTAGAAAGATCCATATGGTGGTATTGTCCATTTCTATTATATTCGGAGTTCTTGGGCTATCTCTTATCCTAGCTTTTATATGTCTTTGTTGGTTGAAGAAGAAAGTAAACGAAGAAGTTTCTTGTTTGATGGATGATTCACATCCAAACATATCTTATGGAACACTCTTAAAAGTTACTAATGGTTTTTCTCCAATGAATTTGATCGATGTTGGAAGCTTTGGCTCTGTTTACAAGGGGATACTTGAGGAAAGTCAAACTACTATTGCAGTGAAGGTGCTTCATTTAGCTCGTCATGGTGCTCTGAAGAGCTTCATAGCCGAGTGCGATGCATTAAAAAACATAAAACATCGAAATCTTTTGAAGATATTGACAATTTGCTCGAGTAGTGATTACCAAGGAAGTGATTTTAAGGCCTTGGTTTATGAATTCATGGATCATGGAAGCCTGGAACGGTGGCTACACCTAAATGCATCATCATCTCATGGGAATGAGCTTATGAAAAGGTTGAATTTTGTTCAGCGGATAAATATTGCTATCGATGTTGCTTCTGCACTAGTTTATCTTCATCAACAGTGTCATATCCCCATCGTTCATTGTGATTTGAAGCCAAGCAATATCCTATTAGATGCTGAGATGGTCGCACATGTTGGTGACTTTGGGTTAGCAAAATTCCTCATTGGATCATCCCTTGATTCTGTAGCCAAACAAATGAGCTCAGCGGGTCTAAGAGGGACAATTGGTTATGCTCCCCCAGGTACTCTCTTTCTCTCTCTTCCTAAAGCCAAGAGATTTTATTAACCTAAAAGTTATTGATGTGTCTTCTTGTGTGAAGTTTGATAACTAATGATAACTCTTATAGTCTTATGTGCAATTGATTCAAATATGATGATTTGCACTCTAATTTGAATTGCAATATGATCTATATTTGGCAGAATATGCAATGGGATGTGAGGTTTCAAGAGAAGGTGATGTGTATAGTTACGGCATTCTCTTATTGGAGATGTTCACAGGGTTGAATCCCACCGACGACACCTTTAGAGATAATTTGACTCTTCATAGTTATGTTGCAAAAGCTTTGCCTAAACAAGTGCTTGAAATTACGGACAACATCCTACTTCAAGAAGGGAAGAGCCATTTAGGCCCATATAGTCCTCCACATTGGCTTTTTAAAAGCAATGACACATTTCAAGAGTGTTTGCTTATAGTGTATAATATCGGAGTTGCTTGTTCCAACGAAGTTCCTGCAAGACGGATGAGCATAACTGGAGTTGCAAATAAGCTACATCAAATTAGAGGGAAACTCTTTGCCTTGGGTTTACATGGACAAGGTGCACCACTAACAACTTATATTTAGCTGTTATACATTTAGTGTTGAATACGCAAACGGAAGTGGACAGGTGAAATCTATAACAAAGAACAAGTCATTCTTTTTTCCTTAAGATGATAGTTTATCATTTCCCCTTCTGTAGCTATACATATTTAAACTGGCACAAGGCCTATGGTGCACACGCATTCTTGAGTTCCGTTGGTTTACTTAAAATTCTATTTTGCTGTCATAGTATTTTAAAATGAATCCAAAATAAATTACCTTGCTTCTTCTTCTTTTTTTCTTTTCATTTATATGATGCTCTTTAAGATGAATTGCAACCAATTTGCTATTCGAAATCTTAATTGAAGGAAAGCATGGTTTCTGCAGATTGACTAGGAATGGCTCGGTGTCGCTTTGATTCGAAATAATCCAATGCCGGGAATTGATCTCTGTCCTTAAAGCTATGTTTAGTCAGGTATAGGTAGGAGTGTTGCCTTGGTGGGTGAATAAGGATGTACAGCTTTCGGATTCAGCATTCTAGCATGTGGTAATTTGAGGAAACCTATCGGCGTTTGATGTGCGTAGCAGGAATTATCCGAGAATGCTTTAGTAGAATTATGTAACTTGTGTGTATTGGATTTTTTTTTGGGTGTAAGTGCAAATTCTTCAGCACTGTTATTTCTCATGTTTACTACTGCTAGTACTTTTATTTCCGCATTTGCAATCCAAGGGCTTCTACGAGAGGGTTGATGGTTAATGATCGTTAAGCAATCAGCAAGAGATGATTAGGCTGAAAGTACCAATATATTGGTCATCGGAAGATTGCGCGACCGTCCACAGTGGTTGTACTACACGCTTTATCTAGTGATGGAGAGCAGTCATATTGTGTTTTTTTATTGTGGAAACAGGGCGACTGGAGCCGGCGGGGCGCCCAATCAGTATGTGTCCTCCAGACTTGATGATGACCATGTGATTAAGGGAAAATTCCAAATGAGAACCTAAAGTGAATCTATTTTCTCAAATAAGGACCCAAAGTAAACTTTATGTCAAATAAGGACCCGAAGTGGATCCATTGTTTCAAATAAGAACCCGAAGTGAATTTTGTGTCAAATAAGGACCCAAAGTGATTAAGTTAATCTCTATTGAGAACCGTAACTCGCCGGCAAACATTTTCCGAAGGTTAAAATAGGGGCAATTTTGTCAGAAATTTGTGATTGGAAAAAAAGAGAAAATTTTGAATTAATTAAGTTTAGGTTATTCGTTTAGATGTTTACATTTTCTTCTTTCTTCTCCTCCGCTGCTCCTCAACCAAATCGTTGCTCGGTCATCGTCATGACTCGATTCTCGTCGCTCCTCGCCTTGCTCGATCTGCGGAGAATTCACGTCTCCGCAAACAAAGAAAGAAGAATCTAGTTTTGTTCTTATTTTTGAATTCATGCCTCAACCAACAGAGAATTTGGGTCTTCGACTTTGCGGAGGATGGGTATAAGGAATGGGGAGAACTTTGGTCTTTGACTTTGCAGAGGATGGGTACAAGGAATGGGGAGATCGTAGAAAACCTAAGGTTTTTTTTGTTTATGTTTTAGTTTGTTTATGTTTTAGGATTTGTTAATTTTCCCTAGATTTTTTTTGGACAAAATTGCCCAAACTCCAGTCGTCGGAAATGTCACATGCTTGATAGTTGGCAAATATTTGGCTGACCAGCAAGCTTAGGTCATTATTTGGAATTGATTCAACTACTTCG
The DNA here is from genome assembly GCA_014182375.1 of Eucalyptus virginea. NCBI lineage: Eukaryota > Viridiplantae > Streptophyta > Magnoliopsida > Myrtales > Myrtaceae > Eucalyptus > Eucalyptus virginea. The sequence continues at coordinate 1,744,386 of CM024514.1, forward strand.
GATCTTTATTTGAGACAATAGGTCCATTTTAGGTCTTTATCTGACACAAAATTCATTTCGGATTCTTATTTGAGAAAATTAGCCCACTTCGGGTCTTTATTTGGAATTTTCCTTGTGATTAATGGTCAAGAGGCATATTATATAGTTCGATATGTTCCGAGGGGGAAAAATAGCAAATTAAAAGCTGTAGTTAAATTATTTAAAACTGATATTATTTTTCTAGGAGTATTTTCAGATATTTCTATCTCGATCTGCAATAAATATGTGGACGTTTAATTATTGCATTTGATGATATTTATCTTAACTGGGCTATCAATTAGATTGTCCACACTCATAAACGTAGAAATCACGAATTAATATTTTGTTTTTGAAATTGACATTTTCATGATGTTTTAGAAATGCGGTGAATAAAATTAAGCTTCTTTTGACAAATAATATAAGGACTAGTTTTGTAACTAAAGTAGCATACAAAAGGACTAAAAACGGAACATTATTAAAAAGTATGAGGACCGAAAGTGTAACCTTTCTGTTAGAAATTTGTACATGTAGGTATCACGTATCAATTCGTCGGTGCTGACTCAACATACCCGTCCATATTTGGACTGAAAGTTGAAGAATTGTCGCCGAGATAAGTTGGAGGATTGAATTTGTCAGAAGAGAAATAGTACGAGGACGAGTTTTATAATTCCCCCTTAATTTTGACACGGCAGCTTATGAGTAAAAGGTATTATTGAGCAATAAAAAGAAGAAGAAGAAGAAGTGAAAGGTATTATATAACTAAGCATTGCTTCGAATTATAAAACATTCAAACAAAGTAAAACCGAGTTCAATGATTTTTTTAGAAATACCTAATTTAATAAAAAGAATAGAGGTAACGAACTCAAAAAAAAAAAAAAAAAAAAAAAAAAAGAATTACGGGCCATGTCTAATATTTTTTATAAATAGCAAGACCGTTCGTTTTATAGCCTCCAAAAAATAGGCCCAAGATAACTTCCTTTGCTATCTATATATCTTCTATTAAGAGAGAGATCACATTTTGGTGTCTCTCCCTCTTTCATCGCAAAGTTGGAAAATAGGATACGGGCTTCCTAGCTTAAAGACCTGCTTTTAGTGCGCCTTGTTATGGAGCTTTCATCTTTATTAGTCGAGATGGTTTAATTCAAGTTGTCGAAAAGGAAGAGTTTTCATTGTTTAGGTAGTCCTTAAGTTTGTTCCCCAATCGGTAGTTTCGAACATTTCAGTCTTTCACTCCATGGTTAGAATATGTAGGTAGGTTCAGCCCGTGGTACTAGAGTTGATTAGCAAGCCACACCCTAATAGCTCCGCGGTAGAGCGGTCGGTGCGTACTTAACCGACTAGTGGTAGGTTCAAATCCTGATCTATCAATAGGTGGTAGTATGTCCCGCAGTTTTGATAATCCACACCCTAATATATATTTTTTTCTGTGACTTTAGTGGGATTCCCATCGTTTTTTTTTTCCTTTTGTCGTTATATCAACTCCGTCTAACTTAATAAATAGAAATTACCAATAAGTTTTAGGACTTGATTTGAAGGTTTTCACATTAGAACTGTGAATTGAACTTTACGGATTGGGACACTCTTTGGTCTTTACCACGACTTGGCACACCAGACGGTGTGCGTTTACCTACCAAAACATAGCCTTGCCTGCTCAAGATCCATTTTGATGTTTGTTTAAGTTGCAGTTTAAGTCGGCTTCCAGATGTAATGTTCTATTAGAGATTCTTCCAAAGACTTGTCTTCTCCCATCAGATGAGAATGAACGTTGTGCTGTTTCAGCACAAATTGTAAATGAAGTCAAATCAGTTAGTCACACTTGAGCCTGAAAACATTGCTAGTCACCAGTCATACGTCAATATTGATGTCCATGACTTGTGCTATTCACCAAACTCTGTTACTATTGACTAAGTCTATCGTTGTTGATTATAATTGGTCAATTTAGGGCGTCAACTGATATAAATCTATGTATGTTCGTCTCAGTACCTTGGAGATGAACATGCATCTTCCAGAAGCGGTTCCAAGTTTTAGAGGTTCATCGAAGGACCGAAGTACAGCCGCAAGCATCGAGAAGGAATGATATACTCCAGCAATTGAAAGCATCAACAATTTTCTTAACAATACCATTGCAATTGGGAGAGCTTCAACAAGTTGTTCAAGGTTCTTTAGTGTTGCTCGTTGTAAGGGCCGTGCTTTAGCCCCACTTGCCAATGATATTGTCTGCTTTGGGATGCAAGTGTGACATCCTGAATTTTTAGTTCTGTTTTCAATTGAATGAATCGGGCTTTTCATCGACGCGTCTATAATTCTTTTCTCTGAGCTGATCACTCAAGAGATAACTAGTCTATCAGGTGAAGCTGTTAAGAGATTTTACCGCAATAGACTTGAGAATTCGACTAGGAATCAATTGCTCGACCGTGCTAGTCTGTAAGGGTCATTACGACACAATTAAAAATCGATTAGAGACTGGAGATAGGTCGACTCAACTGAGCCATGTAATTAAGTGTGGGTGATTTCACTTAATTGCAAAATTCTCGTCGATCGGCACTAGACTAATTTTTCTGTCATTTTGGTACCTTATGTCCACATTTGAAATTTCGAGATTTTCACAACAACTGAGAGTCGCCAATATGTCAAAGCTGTACAATGTGGCTCGAAAATAATCGACCACAGGTTAATTGCACTAAAAATTTCTAAAAACTACTTGGTAGGTTAAGTCACGCTAAAATCACACCAAATTGAAATTAACCGCGAATTTGAACCCGATTTAAAGTTCTATCATGTCACGATTTATTTAAGGACCATCGACTCATTCTCCGAAGATTTTTCTGCAAACCAAAATTTTTGGCGAAAATTCAAAGTAAGGCCGTTTTTTACCGGAAAAATCAGAGGGTCGTTTTTTATCGCGTTTTTGGGATTCAAGTTGGTTCAATTGGTGAAGAAAAATATTAATTTGGTCGAGGACACCTTGGTGGAATTTATGGGGACCGATTTAGGTACAATTGAAGAGAAATTTGATTCAATTTGGGGAAAATAGTACCAAATTCGTAGGCCATGGTTCCCTCAACCTTTTGGACCACTTGGGATTGGTTCTAGGGGGATTTTTGTGCACAAAATTAGCTGAGAAAGCTAGCCAATTGAGGTGGGGCCTTGCGAAGGACAAAGAGATGAGATAGAAGACTTTGAGGCCAAATTGGGTCTCTCCACTCTTGAGCTGTCTTCTTCTTCTTCAGCAGAGTTGCTTTCTCTATTAGAGGTGCTTTGAAGCTCCAAAAATTCTAGAGAAACCAGCCAAGCTTCCCCCCTACCATCGCAAGCCACCCCGAGCTGCCAAAGCCCCTCCGCCGATCGCCCGAGCCCGTCGCTGCCACCGCGCCCGTTCCGCCTATAATTACATTTTCCTGAAAAATATTTTTCAGAAACGATACATTTTTCGCGAAACAAACGGAGCCTAAAACTGTAGTTAAATTATATAAAAGTGTTCTTCTTCTCTCTTTTTTCTAAGAGTAGTTTTCGATATGTCTATCTCGATGTACTGAGAATGTGGATGTTTAATTATCAGATTTGATGGAATTTATCTTAATAGGGCTAACAATTAGAGTGTGCATACTTATAAACGTGGAAATCACAAATTAATATTCTGTTTTTGAAATTGACATTTTCATGATGTTTTAGGAATGCCGTGAATAAAATTAAGCTTCTATTGAAGAATAATTTAAGGACTAGTTTTGTAACTAAAATAGAGTATAAAGGACTAAAATGGAACATAGTATAACCTTTTTGTTAGAAATTTGTACTTGTAGGCATCACGTATCAATTCACTGGTGCTGACTCAGTATATCCCATCCATATTTAGATTGAAAATCGAATTTTGTCTATGAATTGTCGTTGAGATAAGTTGGAGGATTGAATTTGTCAGAAATATAGAGCAGGGACCAAAAGTGAATACTAGTAATACTACGAGCACAAGTTTTATAATTTTACGTCCATTAGCTCAAGTAGCTTTTGTGCTTTGGTTTTGACTTTTCTAAGTGAGTAGTGCTTATCTTTTCTTTGAATTCGTAAACTCATATTGTAAAATGATAATGACTAAATATATTATGTGCAATGTATGATTTGGTTGAGTGATGTTAAAAGCATATTTGCTATATAAAAATCAAATCAGACTTTTACTATCCTTTGACTGAATATTTTTTGAACTAGTTTGAGCAACTATTTGCAAATGGTTGAAAAATGCTTCGTGAAATGAATTGCGAAAGGCTATAAGTATTGGTTTATAAACCTGGTTATGAAATGAATTTTGGTTATTAAATTGAATTGATAAAAGGATATATCCTTGGTTTATGAAATGCATTTTGATTTATGAAATGGTTTCTAAATTTGATTTGTGAATTATTAAAAGATGAGATAGTGGTTTAATGCTCATTGCGTTATGTTTATAACCTATTGAGAGGTTGAGTATGCATGCAGTTGTCAAGATATCTTTCTAGGCCAAGCCACTAACTGATATAGGTGGAGATCTAGTTACCAAGAATTCTTTATCATTGGGTGTTAAGTGTAACCATAATTAATTATTGAGCACTGGATTAATCAATGGAATTTATCATTGATGTTTAATTTGAAATTGTTGATGAAATGAGTATTTCTAAAAAGTATAAAGTTTTGTTAAATAACACATTTTGATAATGTGGGTATATGAATGATACATCTTTCAATAACAGGTTAATGGTAATTCGTGTTAAAGACTCCGTCTTTCAGATAGGACGAAGACCGTTTCATATACCGATTTTTATAGAAGTTGCGATGTGACTATGGCGTCAGCGAGTACGACCACCGCAATAAAGAAGATGACACGAAAAACTAGAAAAAAAAAAAAAAAAAAAAAAAAAAAAAAAAAAAAAAAAAAACGAAAAAGAAAGGTGGAATGACATGCGAAGAGAGATGAATTGAAATAATAAAAATATTAATTTTTGTGTTGTGATATTTTTCACATGGTTTGCTAGTATCTTCAAGGTGGGCTGCCGAAGGTTTTGAACTTGGGATTTTAGTGTTACTTCCTAGAATGCATTTATTTCGCAAAAAATAAATATTTTGAAAAGTGATCATTCGTATTTCTAAAAAAATGCCAAATGAAAATTTTTTTATTATTTATGAAAATATTTAAACACAAATTATTATAATAATGAAAATATTTTTTATTAATTATTTATTTTAAGCAATATAATTGATCAATTTAAAAAATATTTTTCAAATTATTTATTTTTCATCGGAGCTTTAAACTTTTGACAACTGCTTATATATTGCTTTTGACTCCTCCAGGCTCCATGACAATGTCATTAATGACCACGAGGCACGTTGTACTTAGATACGTTTTCGGGGAAAAAAAGAAGTAACTACAATTTGGAGTAATTCCCAGTCAAAATGAATAATTTTTTTTTTTGGGTGACCGTGGAACCGCCTCACAGCCGAGAGCGCTCAGCGTAAACCACGGGGGCACTTGCACGGGGGACCCACCTCCCACGGCATCCCACTTAAGCCACGCAATGTTTATCACTTAAGTGCAAAAAACTAAAGTAAACATCCTGCATAAATAAACAGCATTTCTTTCTGTAATTAAAGGCTGTTGCATTAAATAGGAATCCTAGTTTCAGTCTCTTCTGCTAAATACGGCTGCGTAAACTAATCCAGGCATCTCATCTCAGCCTGCAGTACCATTCGCTTTCTTCAATTCCTCTTGCTCCCTCCAGATCGCGTGCACCTCATCCGTACGGAACCTTTGGGTGAAAGTCGACTCCTCTAATGGAGTTGATGTCCCATGAGCATAAGCGAGGAGTCCGGTGTATGCAATCATAGCACCATTGTCAATGCAGTACCTATCGTCGGTTGCATACAATTTGCCGCCTCGCTCTGAGCACATAACTCTCATCATCTCTTGCAACCGCTCATTGCAACCCACGCCACCGACAATCAAAACATCTTTCTTGTCGCAATGTGCCATTGCCCGCTCCGTGATTTCCACGAGCATTGCAAAAAGTGTTTCCTACAGCATAAAGCATCAAGAAAAACTTTAATCTCGGCTCAAATATTTTGTCGGAACAAAGGTGACTCTCCAGAGATGCAGTTAAGCTAGTAAAAACTACTAATTTTTAGAGATGGATGCAAGTCCAATTTACCTGTAGAGAGTAGCACAAATCTGCAGGGGTGCACTCATTATTTTTAAGCTTTTCTTCAGCAGTAGCTTCGATAAAGCTCAAGATTCCACTAAAAGATACATCCATCCCTTTGACAACATAAGGAAGATCGATGAATTGATCTCCTTCTTGGCAAGCTAGTAGAGATAAGAGGCGTATCAGTCGACAGGAGGAAGAAAGTTCTTCCATTCTCATGATATGAAAGGGTTTAGTGAGAAAGCAACAACAGAAGAAAAACAATGGTAAACTACGCCCACTTTAGAGAAGGCAAAACAAGATAATCAACGAATCCACAATATTAGGCAAACAGAGCGGGATCCTAACTCAATAATGGGAATGGTGCATACAAAATTATGAACCATATAATACCCACCATAATATCATATATAACGTTTACAAATAATCACAGTGACAAGACCCTTTTTCTACCAGTTGCAGCACTCTCTAAGGATCAGTTAATGCTGTCATATTCCATTCAACGAGTTTTCAATGACAGATACTCAAGATCTTTGTCAAAGCTTCCATCCACATTTTGTAAGATATTTCCAAACATTTTTTACCAACATTCCCAACTTAACATCAATACCTTCTCACAAGAGCTTGTACATTGTTTTCTTTTCATGTGTTCAAACGACTAAAATGAACTTTTCTCATGTTATCCTCCATTAAGGCCGTGCTAACTGCTTCTCAATGACACTCGTTTCTTGTTGTCCTTCCTAAAGCCCACACTCCAGCAAAGTATTCTCTCTGCAAAATGTTGGTGCTGGACAGTTGGACACACAGCATTCCAGGCCATAAATTCATCTGTATAATACTAGCATGAGGTGCAAGGCCAAAGTCTATTATAAGTGCCATTATAGCATTTCTAAGAGGTTATCATATGCATAGTGAAAACCAAAGTCCCAAAGACATGACACAACAATTGACTAAATCCTAACATCAATGAAAAAACTGAAGATCAGCAAAAGGCCACAAGTCCCACTTAAAGTTGAATGCACAAACCAGAGACCTTCATGTGCACTGCTGGTGACATACCTGCTCAATGTTGTATCCAGGGCTAGGATCGTTGGACAGTGTCAAGACTCTAGCAAATCTGTCCAAGCAGTTTCCAACAGCAATATCAATAGTCTCTCCAAAAATCCGATACCTTCCCTCACTGTAAGCAATGACCTGTGTATTTCCACCACTTACATACAACACAACCGGATCATCAGCACCAGTCACAATCCTGCCCATTTCAATATGTGCCACACAATGATTAACAGCAACAATCTTTTTCTTCCACAGCTGTGAAAGGATCCTAATGACAATAGCAGAAACTTGCAAAGGGGCTCACATGCCTGGATCCTTTGTATAACAAATACAGTCAATGTCATCAGGAGTCACTTGGGCGGTTTTAAGAGCTTCTTTGACCAAAGGAAGTACGTGCTGGAGATGGTGCTGAGCGGTTTCTCGCAGAAGAAAGCATTGTCCAGGAGGAATGATGTAGGTATGACGTGGATTAGACAAAATATTGCCGTCATGAATGACCACCCCAATGCCAATCTTGTTGGCTGACCCCTGAAAACCAAGGGCTATCATTTTCTTAATGTTTGCAGGTCTGTTCTTTGCTCAGTTTCAAATCCTCTTTATTGACAAAATGATATAAATAGGAAGAAAAAGTTAAGCAAAGAAGAGTGTGGGGGATAAGGATACTTCAGGCGTGCAGCTAATCAAAGTAAGTCAACGTGTATCTATGTTGAAGCAAAGAAAAAGGCACCAACAATAGCAGCTACCCACACATACAAGAACCTAGAAAGAGAGCAAGAAGTACTGGCTTTCAATAGCCTAGCATATAGTCCGTAAGTTGCAACAAAATTAACTTTTACTAAAGTGATGGCTATGGACAGTAGATACCCACTGTGAGGACCAAATTGTTGGAAGACAGACGTAACATGTAAAGAATGGTTGAATCCCACAGGAAGAATCAAAAGTGAAAAACCAGAAAATAAGGGCATTAATATACACTACAAGTGAATCTTTGGGGCACGGTTAATACTCCATGGAAAGATTTACGGACAAAATCAAAGCAACACTAAATTGAAGAGCTACCATTCAGCAAGTCAAAAAAGATTGAACAATGCAACGCTGGGCCTGTATCAACAGAGTAGAAGACAGCATTTTGATTCAACCAAATGGGAAGAGAAAACAAACAGGGGACCTACACGGCAATTTATGTCACAAGAAGGAAACATCAACCAGTATCAGGGAAACAAACATGATCCCAGAAAACGATCATAATGAAGTAGGAGTTGAAAATGATAAAGAAAGAACAAAAAGAAAGCTGTAAGTGCACTAACAAATACCCAGTCATCCCCATTGCATGATTTACTTTAGCTTGATAGATGTCAAATGAGAATACCAAGAAGTACTACAATACCAACATTTTTAAAAAGCAAACCACAGACCGCATCTTGGTTCTAGAGCTTTTCCGAGTAATTTCTCAACACACCCAAGGGAAAAAAAACCATTTGACACTGTAATTTCTTCTATTTTCTCCTATACCGAGAGCATCTCAAATAATAGGAGAAGTCCAGTTTACACGGAGTTTTTTCGGTTTGCCTAGATTTCGCAAGACAAAACTCAAGTTGCAGAACGCTTGCGCATATTCAACTCTTGATTTCTGCTAAAAAAAAATCTCAACTTTTCCTCTTGTTTGTAGCAGAAACTACAATAATTAAAGATGGATACATGACCAACTAATCTCTCTTACGAACGAATTCCAAAACCAACAGCTACCTATGATTCTAAAGCAGACCCGGACGCGACCCGGACCGCGTACGCATGATATTAGTCCTATAACAAAAGATTGTTTCATAAAATGGACCCGACAGTTCTCAGCTCAACACCTTCAAAAACTTATGCAAATTGGCTTCAAAAGTTCGCATAACGCTCTTCTAGCAGGTTTTTTCATTCAACTAAAGACGAACTACGGTGGACGCGAGAGAGAGAGAGAGAGAGAGAGAGAGAGAGAGGGGGAGGGAGGGAGTACCTTCGCTGGAGAGAGAGTGGCGGTCGAGAGTTTAGTGGATCGCTTCAGGTCTGGGCGTGCGGTCTGAATTCAATCAAGCAGCGCTGCTGGTTATGGTGGTCTAGCTCGCTCGCTCCACGTTTTCGAGACTGGCATTCTGCTCCTCGGACCACCCGAGTCCTGCAAAGAGATCGATCAAATCGCAGCCAATTCGATTCGAACCCAGTAAGTGATTTCCTCCGATTGGCATTCGGTCGTGTTCGTTTCGGACCCATCGATTACTCTTGCCATTTTCTTGCCAAATCATTCGTGTCAATCGAAATCGAGCTTCGCTCCAGCTTCAAATCATCGGATTTCCAGCTTAAAGATCCGAGCTTTCTTATCTGTTTGTTATGTTTGGGGTCATGTGGGTTGTTATATTTGATATGTTCGATGCCGCTTCTTGTTGCTTCGATTTGGTTTTTTCTCTGTTTGGTAACCCCCATATTCGCAATCCCGGGGAAAAGATGCGATAGAAATGACAAAAAACGAGACCCCGCTAGACGCGTTTGCAGGACTATAAGTTTAGATGATCTTTTGGTTTGTTTTCTCATATTCAGAATCAACTCAACTGAGTCTCGTTCTATCTTAATCGGGGTTGGCTTATATATCCTTCTAACACTGTTCCATAAAAGTTTAAGGTCTAGTCCTTTATGTTAAGCCAAAAAGTCTGATATTTTATGGGATGTATGTTCCCTCTGGTACTTTCTTTTTTCACCTGTATATACTATAGGTGGTCCTCTTGTTCTTGCAGGCCTTAGGACATTCAATTTGGCTGTAGTCCTTTGTTTCTCATCATGTTGCATATGGTGATTTTTTAAATGCATTCTTTTCTTCGCTATTCACTAGTGTGGTTTCTCAGACCTCAGCATGGGACAGCATCAGGATCAACATGAATATCACCAGTTTTTCTTATTAGGTTTCTAAAACTTATCATCTATCCATTGTGAAAAGGTTCATGCTATTTTGAGGCGTCCAATGCATTGTTTATGAAAATTGATGGTAAAAATGATTCATGAGAGTGGATCTAGAAGATGAAGCTGGAGCAACTGAGAATTCTGGCAGAGTGGAATCGGTAGATTGCAAAGGAGATCCTATAGTGAAGCCATGTGAGGGTATGGAATTTGACTCCGAAGATGGCCCAAGATCTTTTATGACTAGTATGCTCGAAGAGTGGGATTTGTAACGCATGTGATGTCTTGCTGCTGTTCTGAAAGAGATGGCAAGACTCTAGCTCGTCGACTTGGATGCAATAAGGAGGGTTACTGTGTCAGTATACGAGGTAAATTTGGACCAGTTAGGAAACCAAGAGCAAGCACTAGGGAAGGTTACAAGGCTATGATTCATGTAAAGGTCGATAGATCTGGAAAATGGGTAATCACAAAATTCGTAAAGGAACATAACCATCCGCTCGTCATCTCTCCACGCGAAGCTCATCAAACAATGGTCAGTTTTCCCTATGCTACTTACTTCATTTGATTAATCTGTTGCATGATACCTTGACTCTCCAAGTGTTCTCAATCTCTTTATTTGTTATTGGAAGGATAAAGATGGATTGCATATTTGATTTATTCCTCTTACTATAAGAAGCTGTATAATCTTTGAGAGTTGGCATAAGGAAAGCATCTTTCAAGAGTTGTGCCTGTGCAACTTAAAAGTGGATTTTGTGAGTCAAAAGCATGCCCTTATAGTTGAGAAGCAAAGAAATGACTTTTGCCCTTCTATGGTTTTTGTTAATTGCTGTTGTCTAATGTATGGCCCCCAGATAGTACAGTTAAGGCAAAAGATTCATAATCCTGCTTTTGGCATCCCTACTTTCTGTTAAGGCCAGCTTTATCAAAAGATATTGCTCTATATATGTCTTTTGGGTGTTACTTTTAATTCTTTGATAATTGCTAGTATAGTGTTACGGTAAACTGATTAATAATACTTTTTTCCATGTTCTAGTGTAAAACCATATTGCGAATATCAAATCTCATTAGTTGTATTAGGGAGTGTTTGCGGGGGCTTTTACCTCCCAACTCGCAGTATTAAAACGTTTGAAATAATAGATAGGTTGTATGTAACTTCAGATACTAGTACTAAAGATCTAATGCGTTCGAAATAATTATTACAAGCAAAAGTTGCAGTAAAGGCCAGAAAATAAACTGCAGCTAGTCTGGACCATACTTAAATTTTGTGAAAAACTTGGCCTGCCAAACCTAACTCTAGATTTGTCCCTGCAAGTGACATGACGAGATGCACGAGTATCTGGCAGGACAATCAGTCATATTAATGCCTTCTTTGTATAGCTTAAATTATGCAACTTTTTCTAACTTCTTTCTGTGTTGAAAAGCAGAAAATTTCTTAGAACTCTCATGGGCATGAGATGGCCTTCATTTTCAATGTTCGTCTCGTTGTCTGTTTCTTTCTTATATTCCTTTCCTTGATAATGGAACGGACCGGCTTTTATGTCACGCAAAGTTGGACAGTTATTCAGTCACATTGATGTGCCCTCTGTTCAACTTGATCAGATTATGCTGTCTTCGCTACCGTTCTTGGCTTTCTCATCTCTGACTACTTATCTGAGTGATCCAGGCTCTCAGCAGGGCAGCGCAACTTAAGAATAATTGAATCTCCCCAAGAAAGTTTTCAGGAACATGTTTTGAAGAAATAAGCTTTTAGTATGATTATTTCGTATTTTATCGCCTGAATTAGAAATGCCAAAATTCTTAGGGGCAATGCTTTGTGCTTCATAGGATTTAACGGCAACCCCTCTGATGGATAGATGGATATTGATTTCCAGTAAAGTGGCTTTTCTTTCCAGTCCAGAGAGACGAGCAATTAGTGAATAGACTGGAAGAGGAACTTATAATCTAGCCAAAATGCCAAGAGCCAATCACGTTTCTGATCAATTACTTTTCCGCCCCAAGTCCTTGTGTCTTACTCATATTAATTCAACTGACTTTCGAACTGGCAGTGGTGGTGGTTGGTGTGCTTGTTTAAGTTGGCCGAGACTTTCCGAATGATTGTAGTATAAATTTGAGGTATGCAGCGTCTATGGCTTATGTATTACCAATCAAACTATCATCCTCTGCATTTTCTTTTGTTAATGTAGGACGAAAAGGACAAGAAAATCGAGGAATCAACGGCCGAGCTGCGAAACAAGAAAAGGTTGCGTGCAGCATATCAAGAGCAGCTAACTGCATTTGTGAAAATCGTGGAGGAGCACAATGATCAGCTCTCGAAGAAAGCTGAGTCTGTGGTGAACAACATTAGAAAATATGAATCTGTGAACCCGGGCCTCATGAGGAGTAGTTAGCCTCGGCGTATAGGTATAATCCTATACCTTGTATCGTGTCGTGTCCTCTATTTCCTCGCGCACTCTATGTCTTGCTTTTTGCCGTCTCCGCTGTTACATCGGTCTTTATTGCTTTTTAGTTTTTTCAGGATGCGTGGTGGCGCTTCCGCTAGGAAAACAGAATCGATGTCTTCTCATCTTCCTTCTTTTACTCCTTTTAATAAGTGCAGATGAATGCAGAAGATGGCGGCAGGAGAGCGACAGGAGCTGTACATATATGTTGTTGCGTGTGCAATCCAAGGGCTTCTACAAGAGGGTTGATGGTTAATGATCGCTAAGCAATCAGCAAGAGATTATTAGCCCGAAAGTACGAGTATATTGGTCATTGGAAGATTTCACGGCTGTCGGCAGTGGTTGTACGACACGCTTTATGTAGTGATGGATAGCGCTCATACCTTGCTTTTGATCATGGAAACAGGACGATTGGAGCCGACGGGAGCCCGGTCAGTATGAGTCCTCTAGCCCGGTCAGTATGAGTCCTCTAGACTTGATGACCATGTGATTAATGGTCAAGAGGCATATTATATAGTTCGATAAGTTCGGAGGGGAAAAATAGCAAGTTAAAAGCTGTCGTTTAATTATTTAAAACTGATCTTTTTTTTTTTTTTTCTAGGAGTAGTTTCGGATATTTATATCTTGATCTGTAATGAAAATGTGGACATTTAATTATTGCATTTGTTGATATTTATCTTAATTGGGCTATCAATTAGATTGTGCACACTTATAAACGTAGAAATTACGAATTCATAATTTGTTTTTGAAATTGACATTTTCATGATGTTCTAGAAATGTGGTGAATAAAATTAAACTTCTATTGAAAAGTAATTTAAGGACTAGTTTTGTAACTAAAGTAAGCGTACAAAAGGACTAAAGCGGAACATTATTAAAAGTGTGAGGACCAAAAGTGTAACCTTTCTGTTAGAAACTTGTAAATGTGGGGTATCACGTATCAATTCACGGGTGCTGACTCAACATAACCGTTCATATTTGGACTGAAAGTTGAAGAATTGTCGCCGAGATAAGTTGGAGGATTGAATTTGTCAGAAATATAATGCAGGGACCAAAAGTAAATTCGAGTAATAGTACAAGGACGAGTTTTATAATTCCCCCCTTAATTCTGACTATGCAGCTTATGAGTGAAAAGTATTATGGAGCAATAAAATGGAAATGACAAAAGTCGTTTAGTCAAGATGATCTTAAATAAATATGTACTACTAGACGTAACTAAGCATTGCTTTGAATTATAAAACATTCAAACAAACTAAAACCAAGTTCAATGATTCTGTCGTTCATAAGTGAAAATAAAAATAAATGTATCCAAAGTAACTAATTTAATAAAAATAATAGGGATAACGAACTCAAAAGGGGGGGCATAACTAATATCATCATTTATAAATAGCAACACCGTTCGTTTTATAGCCTCCAAAAAGTGGGCCTAAGATAACTTCCTTAACTTTCACATACATACATACATACATACATACATACATACATACATATATATATATATATATATATATATATCTAGCTATTCTTGTAGGCATTAGGGCTGGCGAAATGATAGAAGAATTAAATCTTCTGAATATGGACCGAAAGGTCACTGAGTTAGCAATAAATGTTGTTAAAGAAAAGATAATCGAGGAACTAGTAATTCTGTTTCGAGTATATCGCGATACTACTGTAGATGTGAGCTGACCAACAGGAGTCAATCTCCAAGAGGTAATCGAGCGTCTCTTTGATATTGAATTCAGTTTACGTCCCCTTTATCGAGAAGAAAGAGTAAGCTTTCTAAACAATCTTTATTGTGATCTTCTGTCTCAGGGAATGGAAAGTGAGTACTTTCTCCAAATTATACAATTTCTTGGAGGGTAGTCTTTTCCGTTTCTTCGGATGATGGGTCAATCATTTTTCCTATGAATGAAAATGAATCGAATATATATATTATATATTTTCTCTCTGACTCTAGTGGGATTCCCATCATTTTTTTTGTCATTCTATTAACTCTGTCTAACTTAATAAATAGAAAATCCCAAGAAGTTTTAGGACTTGCTTTGAAGGTTTCACATTAAAACTGTTAATTGAACTGTACGGGCATTAGAAGTTCATGGAATACAGATTGTAATACTCTTTGGTCTTTGCCACAACCTGGCACACCAGACGGTGTGCGTTTTACCTACCAAAACATAGCCTCTCCTGCTCAAGATCCATTTTGATGTTTGTCTAATTTGTGGTTTAAGTCGGCTTCCAAATGTAATAATGTTCTATTAGAGATTCTTTCAAAGCCTTGTCTTCTCCCATCAGATGAGAATGAGATGACCTTCGTTTATTCTTGGAGTCATTTTATTGTTATGTTTACTTTGTGCTCTTTCAGCACAAAGCACCATTGTAAATGAAGTCAAATCAATTAGTCACACTTGAGCCCAAAAAGATTGCTAGTCATCAGTCATATGTCGATATTGATATCCATGACTTGTGCTGTTCACCAGACTCTGCTACTATTAACTAAGTCTATCATTGTTGATTATATATAATTGGTCAATTTGGGGTGTCAACTAATCAATGTATGTTTGTTTCAGTATCTTGGAGATGAACATGCATCATCTAGAAACGGTTCCAAGTTTCAGAGGTTCGTCGAAGGACCAAAGGACAGCCGGGAGCATCGAGAAGGAATGACATACTCCAGCAATTGAAAGCATCAACAATTTCCTTTAAAATACCATTGCAATTGGAAGAGCTTCAACATGATGTTCAAGGTGCTTCAATGTTGCTCATTGTAAGGGCCAACCTCTGGCCCCACTTACCAACGATATTGTCTACTGTGGGTTGCAGGACTCACCAGCCCTATGCCCTCACTATTTTGTTCCAGAAAAGGCATTGTTGGTAGTTAAAACTAGTATTATTTTTTATATAACACGTTACCTCACCATCCCAAGGCAATGTAGGATTAGTTTCGTTCCTACCCCCTTCACCATCCTCGAGGTGGAGCTGCACTCCCATCCCTCACAAAACCGGCTCGTTACACTCGTTGTCTCATGCATCAATGAATTAGTAGCAGTTCTTTGTAATGTATACTAGCGAAGCTTAGACAAAACTACATTTATTGCCTAATTTTCTGCATTTCGTACAATTTTTTTTCTATGTGAGGTACTTTGGATTGGTAGAAGAGATTATACCAAAAGAATTCATCACAAGGAACAACTTTTCAATGCAAAAATTATGCTTCTGCCTCTTATGCTGAGAGGTGTTTTTTCTCGTATCGAAAAGATATGAATAGTGATTACAAATTAAGAGGTATTCTCTCATATCAAAAAGATACAATTGTGTGACAATTACCTTATCTATTCAATTGACGAAAATATGTGAGTGTGTATCTGTTTAATTGAAGTTTTTTTTTTTTTTAATTTCAAATTTTCATTTTAAAAAAAATGAGCTCGTGTTATTTTGAAATAGTATGTTTGTTCACAAAAGGATTTTGCTATTTATTATCAACATTTTTGGTTCAATAACTATCTCTCTCAAATTTTCGTTTTTTTTTTTTAACATTTATTTTCAATTGTTTCCATTTTGAGAGTTTTCGGAGAAATACCAAAATTGCAATTTGGCATTCTCATTCGAGACTTTGTTGTATCCTAGAGAATTTTTGTCAGTAACCATTAACAATTATGTGATGCAAATAATTTCTTAAAAACGGTATCTTTTCATGCCTTAAAGTCTAATTTCATTCTTCCCAATCGATTATTTCCCGACATCTTGTTCTCCCATTCTTCTTTTCTTGCTTTTGTGCGATGTCAATGGAGCACAGAGTTTCATTGGCAAAACAATATCTAAAGTGAGGGTTAAATTTTTTGCACGACTCAACTACAATTCAGAGTGTAATTTTAAATGTCATTATTGAGTGTTAACTTTAGGAGTATCAAAGTCGTCACAATTGGAGTCTCCACTTTATTCATGAAGTACTAGAGTAGAGTGTGGGCGGGGCGCTGCCCTGATTGAGGTACGTGTTCCACCCATGAGGTGGGTAACTTGGACTCGCATGCTCAAATTGCTCCGAATTAGTCTAATAGCTGATGCTGATAAATCCAATGATTCATGTAGACTGGAGTCAATCACAGCTATCAGTCCTGTGAGTTTCATGCAAATCCCACAAATTTCAATGGTTATGTTACATTTGTCTCTGTCAAAGTCCGTTCCTTTTGCGGAAAGCAACGTTCCAAAAAATATTTTCCAGATTTTCTAGCGTTCATTTCACGTAATTCTCACAAATGTCAATGATTATGTAGTCCATTTATTTCACAAAAAACAATGTCCGGAAAAATGTTTTCCTAATTTTTTCATTCATTTCACAGAAAACAACTTTGGGATTTTCCGGCGTTCATTTCATGTAGTGTTCCATTTGGCTTTGTCAAAGTCCGTTCATTTTGTGGAAAACAACGTTTGGGAAAAACGTTTTCCGGATTTACTTCCGTTCGTTTTACAGAAAATGAACTAATCAGGGAAAACATTTTCCATTAACAGAAAAAGTCTTTTGAAAAATGGATAATGTTTTTCTCACTCACTCTCTCATCTCACACTTTCGTACAGCCTTGCTAGTCCATTCTTGTATCTTTTTTTCTTTTTTAAAAATTCAATTGTTAATTATTTTTCTTTATTTTTCTTTATTTTTTTCTTTCTTTCTTGGCTGGTCGCACAGCCACAGTGACGGTCGATGGCCGGTCACTGGCGAGCTCGCCACTTGCTAGGTCGGCCCTATCGTAGCATTCTTGTGGCTTCACGTCTTCCATATCTTCATTCGCCTTTCGAATCTCGTTTCTCTTCATTCCGGTGGACACGTGCTTCCAGAGCGGCTTCTTTCCAACTTCAGCGCGCAATTATCCTGAAAGAAAATGAATCGAACCCCAAAAGCAAAGGTCGGCTCACCTGTATATTAATCAGGTAAGAGGAACATTAAGGTGGCTAAACAAAAGGTTTAACTGAAATAATGTGTTATCTCCATTGTGGAAAAGCCTGCACTCTTGCGGAAAAGGGCTACGATGCGGTGATCGAAAAGTCGTTCATCGTTCAGGAGAGCAGCGTCATTTAATTTGGATGCACTTGCAAATTTACTTTCGATCGAAGCCCATGGGGGTCTTATCTGGACCTTAATAACATGTCGGCGTAATACTCTTTACCCGACATTGTGTCGGATATTATTTTCGCCCTTTATTTTAGTTATTATTATCATATCTTTATTTATGAAGTACTAGAGTAGAGTGTGGGCGGGGCGCTGCCCTGATTGAGGTATGTGTTCCGCCCATGAGGTGGGTAACTTGGACTCGTACGCTCAAATTTCTCCGAATTAGTCTAATAACCGATGCTGATAAATCCAATGATTCATGTAGACTGGGGTCAATCACAGCTATCAGTCCCCTGAGTTTCATGCAAATCCCACAAATTTCAATGGTTATGTTCCATTTGTCTCTGTCAATGTCCGTTCATTTTGCGGAAAGCAACGTTCATAAAAATGTTTTCCGAATTTTCTGGCATTCATTTCACGAAAATCTCACAAATGTCAATGGTTATGTGGTCCGTTTATTTCGCATAAAACAATGTCCGGAAAAATGTTTTCCGGATTTTTTCGTTCATTTCGCGGAAAATAACTTCTGGATTTTCCGGCGTTCATTTCATTTAGTGTTTCATTTGGTTATACAAGGGCTAATATAGTCAAAACACTTAGGAAAAGGAGTGTTTAAGCCGAAAGAGAAGTGAAAAAGTGTGATCCTATTTAATATTATTTATAAATAGTAAGACCGTTCATTTTATAGCCTCCAAAAAAAGGCCCAAGATAACTTCCTTTGCTATCTATATCTCTTCTATTAGGGGAAAGGTTACATTTTGGAGTCTATCGCCCTTTCATCGCTATATTATCTTTAAAGTTGGAAATTGGGATGCGGGCTTGCCTGGTTCCATTTTTTTCTCCGACTTCGTGGGGTTTTCACCATGTTTTTCGTCATTTTATTAATTCCGTCTAACTAAATAAATAGAAAATACTAACAAATTGTAGGACTTGATTTGAAGGCTTCTACATTAAAACCATCAATTGAACTATACGAGCATTAGAAGTTCATGGAGTACGGGCATTACCAAAAAAGTCCTAAACCTTTTATAGTTTTATCAATTCAGTTATAAACTTATTTTTGGTCAGTTGAATCCTAAATATTTTACAATTGTGCCACTTCAATCCTTCCGGATAAAATTGGCTAGCCGGCAGCCCGCAACAAATTTTTTTAATAATATTTTTATTTTTTTGAATTATTTTATTAATTTTTAATCTTTTTTACCTTTTTTTTTTTTTCCTCCTTTCTCCCCCTCCTCCCTCCTCCCTCCTCCCTCCTCCCTCATTCTTCCTTTAGCTCCGGCAACCGACCAACCCTCACCGGTTGCTAGGTGAGGGCGAGCCCCGTGGCTAGGCAAGCCCCCGCTAGATCTGGCAAGGGCTCGCCTCGCGTTGCTGGGCGAGGGGAGCTCCCCCAATCATTGGCAAGGCAAGCCCCGTTGGATCCGGCGAGCCCTCACCAGATCCATTGGGGGCTCGCCTGGCCGCCTCAATCCGACAATCGGCGAGGGCTGGCCGATGTTGGAGCCAAAGGAAGAAGAAGGAGAGAGAGAGAGAGAGAGAGAGAGAGAGAGAGAGAGAGAGAGAGAGAGAGAGAGAGAGAGAGAGAGAGAGAGAGAGAGGTAAAAAGATTAAAAATTAATCAAATAATTCGAAAAAAATAAAATATTATTAAAAATTTGTTACCAACGCCGTTACTCAATTTTTGCCGGAAGAACTAAACTGGCACAATTATAAAAAGTTTATGATTTAATTGGCTAAAAAAAATAAATTTAAAACTGAATTGACACAATTGCAAAAGGTTTATGACTTTTTTTGATAATTTTCCCGCCATTCTTTGGTCTTTATCACAACTTGGCACACCAGATGGTGTGACCTACCAAAACATAGCCTCTCCTGCCCAAGATCCATTCTGATGTTTGTCTAAGTTGCGGCTTAAGTCACCTTCCAGATGTAATATTCTGTTAGAATTTCTTTCAAGGCCTCGTCTTCTCCCATCAGATGAGAATGAGATGACCACCGTTTACTCTAGTAGTCATTTTATTGTTATGTATACGTTGTGCTGTTTCAGCACAAAGTTTCATTGTAAAAGAAGTCAAATCAATTAGTCACACTTGAGCCCGAAAACATTGCTAGTCATTACTCATCCGTCGATGTCAATGTCTATGACTTCTACTATTCACTAGACTTTGCTACTATTGATTAAGTCTATCATTATTGATTATAATTGGTCAATTTAGAGTGTCAACTAATATACATCTATGTATGTTCGTTTCAGTACCTTGGAGATGAACGTGCATCATCCTGAAATGGTTCCAAGTTTCAGAGGTTTGTTGGAGGACCAATGTACAGCCAGGAGCATCGAGAAGGAATGATATACTCCAGCAATTGAAAGCATAAACAGTTTCTTTAACGATACCATTGCAACTGGAAGAGCTTCTACACGTTGTTCAGGGTGCTTCGGTGTTGCTCGTTGTCTCATGCATCGATCGACTAGTAGTGGTTCTTTTTACTGTATGCTAGGGAAGCTTAGATAAAACTAGATTTATCGCCTAATTTTCTGCACTTCTTGCTAGTTATATATATATAGGTAATTTGGATCAATAGTAGATATTGTACCAAAAAAATTCATCACAGCGAACCACTTCCCAATGCAAGGGATATGCCTCTGCCTCTTGTGTTGGTAAGTGCCTTTCTCGTATAAAAAGATATGAGAAGTAGTTACGACCAAAAAGGTGTCTTATCTTGTATCGAAAAGTATGAGTATCAGTTCAAACTAAGAGATGTCATGTCTCATATCAAAAAGATATGAGTGTGTGACTGCTATTTTTTATCTGTTCAATTGATGAAAAGATATGAGAGTGTATTTGTTCAATTGAAGATTTTTTTATTTTATATAATTTTTTAATTACGAATTTACAGTTAAAAAATGGAATAGTTGTGTCATTTTGAAACAATATGTTCACAAAAGGGTTTCGCTTTATTATTACAAACGGTTCCAGTTCAATAACTAACCGGCAATTTTTTTCGTTTCTTTATTATTTTTAATCGTTTCCCTTTTGAGAGTTTTTAGAGAAATACCGATTGCAATTTGGTATTTTCATTTGAAACTTTTGTACCCTAGAGAATTTTTGCTAATAATCATTAGCAACCGTGTGAGGTAAATAATTCCTTAAAGACGATATCTTTCCACGCCTCAAAGTTTGATTTCATTCTTCCTAATAGATTATTTCCCAACATCTTATTCTCCCATTCTTGTTTTCTTTCTTTTGCGCACTATCAATGGAGCAGAGATTTTCTTTGGCAAAACAATATCTCAAGCGAGGGTTAAATTATTTGCACGACTTGACTGCAATTTAGAGTGTAATTTTACATTTCATTATCGAGTGTTAACTTTATGAGTATCAAAGTCATCATAGTTGGAGCCTCCACTCTATTCATGAAGTACTAGAGTAGAGTGTGGGCGGGCGCTGCCCTAATTGAAGTAAACGTTCCGCGAATGAAGTCGGTAACTTGGACTCGCACGCTCAAATTGCTCCAAATCAGTCTCATAGCTGATGCTGATATATCCAATCATGATTAGTGTAGACTAGGGTCGATCTCAGCTATCAGTCCCGTGAGTTTCACGCAAATCCCACAAATGTCAATGATTATGTTAATTTGGCTCTTTCAAAGTCTGTTCATTTCAGAGAAGATAATGTTCAAGAAAATGCTTTTCAGATTTTCCGGTGTTCGTTTCACATAAATCCCACAAATGTCAATGGCTATGTTCCATTTGGTTTTGTCAGAGTTCATTCATTTCATGGAAAACAACATTTAGAAAAATGCTTTCCAGATTTTTCAACGTTCGTTTCACTTTAATCCCACACGTCAATGGTTATGTTCCATTTGGCTCTGTCATAGTCCACTCATTTCACATAAAACAATATTCAGGAAAAAAATTTGGATTTTCCGACGTTCGTTTTACGGAAAATGAATTAGTCTCGAAAAATATTTTCCATCAACAGAAAAAGTCTTATGGAAATCAGAAAACCTTTTTCTCATTCACTCTCTCTTATCTCATACTCTCGCATAGCCCTACTAGCTCCCTATTCTATCGTTTTTTTTTTTTTTTTAAAAATTCAATTTTTATTTATTTTTCTTTTTCTTTTTTTGTTTCTTTCTCTCTTTTTTTTTTCCCTTCTTTCTCTCGTCAGTCGCATGGCCATGGCCAAGGCCAGTGACCGACCACTAGTGAGCTCACCGCTTGCCAAATCGACAAGTGCAAGCCTCAAACTCAAGCTTGCCTGTGGTAGGCTGCATGGAGGAAAATCAAATTAAATATTTCATATCAAACGGTAAAAAATATTTCTTAATACATTTTCGGATTTTACCCAAACATCAAAAAAATATTATCATATTTCTGGAAAATAACTTTCTGACATTTTCTGCAAAACGAATTAATGTAAGAGAAATCTCTCTCGCTCATTAAAGTCATGATGGGGATTTCTTAGCTCTCCGGGTTCGCAGCGTGCTTAGTTGATGAAAAAGGTCAATCGTACCGTCCAACGGCGTAATGATCGCCTATAATTTCGTGGATGGTCCAATGTAGATACAATTGTGACATCCATTAGCAGAATAGCTGCACAATGACCGCTTACTGTTCTTCCTATAAATATGTCCTGGAAAATCGATATCACCTTATAAATCTCATCAAAGTCTCCATTAGCACTGTTCCTGCCTCGTGTTTCTCCCTTGCCTTGCTTTCATATCTACCCACTTCCTTGGGCTTTAGAGTCATGAAACTCTTAAGCATTTGTTTTGCGGAGTTCCCATCATGCCACTTGCTTCTTTGTATTGCTCTTGCCCTATGCTTTAACCAAGTCTCCTCCAACACCAATGAAACAGATAGACTCGCGCTACTCAAATTTAAGGCCGGCATAATCGGAGATCCTTTCAGCGTGCTCAACTCTTGGAACAATAGCAATGGGTTTTGCCAGTGGTATGGCGTTACGTGCAGCTGGAGACACCAAAGGGTGACGGTCTTGAACTTGCCATCACTAGGGCTTTCTGGATCAATCTCTCCTCATATCGGGAATCTCAGCTTCCTAAGGAAAATTAGGCTCCAAAACAATAGTCTTTATCATGAAATCCCTTCGCAAATTGGCCAGTTGCGCCACCTTCGATCCTTACGACTAGATAGTAATTCATTGATGGGTGAAATTCCCAAAAACTTATTAGCTTGCTCTAACCTTGTTGTACTCATCCTTGAAATGAACCAACTAAGTGGAGGAATTCCTTCAGAAATCGGTTCATTATCAAAGCTACAATTTTTTTCTTTGCATAGAAATAATCTCATTGGTATTGTGCCTTCCTCCACTGGGAACTTATCTTCATTGGAGTTCCTTTCTTTAACCCTGAACAACTTGGACGGGAGCATTCCCCAAGTTCTAGGCCAATTGACAAACTTGCAAGTCATCGGCTTTGGAGGAAACAGATTCTCGGGTACCATTCCATCTTCGTTCTTCAATCTCTCTTCGCTAATTGAGTTTGATGTTGGACACAATCAGATACAGGGGACTCTTGATCCAGGCATAGGCCTCAAACTCTTAGATCTTGAATTTTTTAGCATTAGCAAGAACCAGCTTGCGGGGTCGATTCCTCCGTCAATATCGAATTGCACAAAGCTAGATAGGCTTCAACTTTCAAGTAACTTCTTTTTTGGGAAAGTACCTTCTTTGGAAAACTTGTATAAGATTAGTAGGTTTGGGGTCTATACTAATCAGCTTGGAAGTGGAAAACCTGAAGACTTGAGCTTCCTTTGCTCATTAATTAACAGTAGCAAATTATGGGCGGTGGGTATTAACGACAACAAGTTTGGTGGGGTGTTCCCTGAATGCATGGGTAGTTTATCCACCACTTTTACAATGTTTTCCGCAAACCTCAACGAAATATCTGGTGAGATTCCCAAAGAAATCGGGAATTTTTCCAATTTGGAATTATTGGCTTTGAGTGGCAACATGCTTTCAGGTGTCATTCCCTCAAATTTGGGGAATCTACTATATTTAGCCAGCCTGCACTTAAGTCAAAACAACTTGGGAGGGACTATCCCATCTTTTTTGGGAAATCTGACCAAGTTGTTTGAATTGGATCTTCTTGAGAACAAATTTCATGGGGAAATTCCTTCACATCTATCAAACTGCCGATCTCTTCAACTACTCGATCTATCTAATAACAATCTTAGTGGTGCCATGCCCCCACAACTTATTGGTCTCTCATCATTAGCGATCATTCTGAACCTATCTTGTAACCATCTGAGTGGGGTTCTACCCACAGAAGTTGGCAACTTGAAAGCGTTGACCGCGTTGGATATCTCAAACAATTTGTTGGTAGGTGAAATCCCAAGTAGCTTAGGTGATTGCATTGCATTGACATTGCTAAGGATGGGGGGCAATTTCTTCCATGGGTCCATTCCTCAATCGTTTAGATGGTTAGGAGGTATTGAAGAACTAGATCTTTCGCAAAACAATTTATCGGGCCAAATTCCGGCATTCCTAACTATATTTCATTCCTTGAAACTTCTGAATTTATCGTATAATAAGTTTGAAGGCATGCTACCATGTGAAGGAGTCTTTAAGAATGCTACAGGTACTTCTGTTATTGGGAACAATGAGCTCTGCGGTGGATTGCTAGAATTTCACCTCCCCATATGCATCTCCAAAAGCTCCGAGAGTAGAAAGATCCATATGGTGATATTGTTCACTTCTATCATATCCGGAGTTCTTGGGCTAGCTCTAATTCTAGCTTTTATATATCTTGGTTGGTTGAAGAAGAAAGTAAAGGAACAAATTTCAAGTTCAATGGATGATTTACATCCGAACATATCTTATGGAACACTTTTAAAAGCCACCGATGGTTTTTCTCCAACAAATTTGATTGGTGTTGGAAGCTTTGGTTCTGTTTATAAGGGGATACTTGAGGAAAATCAAACTGCTATTGCGGTGAAGGTGATTCATTTAGCCCATCATGGTGCTCTGAAGAGCTTCATAGTCGAGTGCGATGCATCAAAAAACATAAAACATCGAAATCTTTTGAAGATATTGACAGTTTGCTCAAGTAGTGATTACCAAGGAAGTGATTTTAAGGCCTTGGTTTATGAATTCATGGATAATGGGAGCCTGGAAAGGTGGCTACACCCCCAACATATCACCATCAAATGGGAATGAGCTTCCGAAAAGGTTGAATTTTATTCAAAGGATAAATATTGTTATTGATGTTGCTTTTGTACTGGATTATCTTCATCAACAGTGCCATATCCCCATTGTTCATTGTGATCTGAAGCCAAGCAATATCCTTCTAGATGCTGAGATGGTTGCACATGTTGGCGACTTTGGGTTAGCAAAATTCCTTGTTGGATCATCTCTTGATTCTCGTAGCCAATCAAATGAGCTTAGTGGGTTTAAGAGGGACAATTGGCTATGTTCCACCAGGTATCTCTCTCTCTCTCTCTCTCTCTCTCTCTCTCTCTCTCTCTCTCTCTAAAACCAAGAAATTTTATTAACCTAAAAGTTGTTGATGTGTCTTCTTGTGTGAAGTTTGGTTGCTAATGATTACTCTTATAATCTTATGCACAATTGATTTTGATTTGATGATGTGCACTCCAATTTGAATTGCAATATGATCTAAATGTGTGGCAGAATATGCAAGGGGATGCGAAGTTTCAAGAGAAGGTGATGTGTATAGTTACGGCATTCTCTTATTGGAGATGTTCACAGGGTTGAGTCCCACCGACGACACCTTTAGAGATGATTTGACTCTTCATAGTTATGTCACAAAAGCTTTACCTGAAAAAGTGCTCGAAATTACGGACAGCATCCTACTTCAAGAAAGGGAGAGCCATTTAGGCCCATATAATCCTCCACATTGGCTTTCCAAAAGTGATGACATAATTCAAGAGTGTTTGCTTATGGTGTATAATATCGGAGTTGCTTGTTCCTACGAAGTGCCTGGAAGACGGATGAGCATAAGTGGAGTTGCAAATAAGCTACATCAAATTAGGGAGAAACTCTTTGCCTTGGGTTTACATGAACAAGGTGCACCACTAACAGCTTATATTTAGCCATTATACATTTAGTGTTGAATACGCAAATGGAAGTCGACAGGTAAAATCTATAACAAAGAACCAATCATTCTTTTTACCTTGAGATGATAGTTGATCATTATTCCCCTTCTGTAGCTACACACATTTAAACTGGCAAAAGGCCTATGGTGCGCACGCATTCTTGAGTTCCGTTGGTTTACTTAAAACTCTATTTTGCTGCCATAGTATTTTAAAATAAATCCAAAATAAAGTGCCTTGCTTCTTCTTCTTTTTTTCGTTTCATTTGTATGATGCTCTTTAAGATGACTTGCGACCAATTAGCTATTCGAAATCTTAATTGAAGGAAAGCTTGGTTTTTGCAGACTAACTAGGAATGGCTCGGCGTTGCTTTGATTCAAAATAATCCAATGCCAGGAATTGATCTCTGTCCCCTAAAGCTATGTTCAGTCAGGTGGTGGCAATAGTGTTGGCACGGTGGGTTAACAAGGATGTATGGCTTTCGGATTCTGCATTCTAGCATATGGTAATTTGAGGATGCCTATCCTGTTTGATGTGTGTAGCAGGAATTACTCGAGAATGCTTAGTAAAATCATGTAACTTTTGTGTATTGGAGTTTTCTTCGGGTGTAAGTGCAAATTCTTCGGCACTGTTATTTCTGATGTTTACCACTGTTGGTACTTTTATTTCAGCATTTAAGTAAAGTTGCCAAATATAAATATATTGATAGTTACTCTTATTATATGGGGATTTGTTAATCACATGGATAAGCAACTTTCAAGGATAGAAATTACTAACTCCATCGAGAAATTACTAGTCGCCAATATGCTCAAACTTACTTCGCTAACTAAAAAGTGACCATTAGCGCAGAGAAATTACTAAATATAATAGTTTAAAGGTAGAGTTACTTTTCTTCATGACAAAATCAGTAGTCATTACGCAAACCCACTTTCCATGGTGAAAAGTTGTGTTGTTAAAAGACTGACTTTGTATAATTCCGTTTTGCCAGAACAACACTTTTAGTTCACCACTTGAGAATTATGACTTGCCTAATTTTCACATGAAAGTTATTAATGATGTGGAGAAATTATCAATTATTAATAGGCCGAAAGTTATTTTTCCTCTTAAAAAGTTACTATTCAGATTGAAATAAATCTAGTTATTAATAGATATATACATGCCTCACGATGTTGTCTCTAACTGATGAGCAGGTTCATCGGTCAACTATGAAATGATTTTGACTGATTAAGCTATTGTGAGTCATGACAATGACCAGCTAAGGAATCACGCTTGATCATCAGTCTTCGGTTTATTTTCCAAAGTGGAAGACTTCAGAAATTTGCGGGCTTTGCTTGACTTCAAGTCAAAATCTGGAAAGGCGTCTAGATGGATCCACCATCCATCCCCTTAATACACGCACTAGGATAGACCCAAAGTCAGAAAGAAACTCGTGCTATGTACGCCAACATCTTGACTAATCAAGCTTCCAGCATTCAAAAATGCACAAGCATGGCTGGAGACAAAACTGAGCTGCCAATAAGAACATCACATCTGCCTTATCATAGCATTCTTGTGGCTTCACCTGTCTTCCATATCTTCCTTCGCCTTCCGAGTCTTGTTTCTCTTCATCCCAGTGGACACGTTCTTTCCGAGCAGCTTTTTCCGCCCTTCAGCGCGTAATTATCCTGAAAGAAAATGAAACGAACCACAAAAGCAAAAAACGGCTGAACTATATATTAATCAGGTAAGAGGAATATTAAGATGGAAGGTTTAACTGAAATAATGTGTTATCTCCACTGTAGAAAGTCTGCACTCTTGTGGAAAAGGGCTGCGATGCGATGATCGAAAAGTCGTTCATCCTACAGGAGAGCAGCATCATTTAATTTGGATGCACTCGCAAATTTAATTTCGAGCGAAGGTCGTGGGGGTCTTATCCTTGAGCTTAATAATATGTTGGCGTAATACTCTTTACTCAACATTTTATTGCATATCATTTTCGCCCTTTATTTTACGTCATTATTATCATATCTTTATTTATCATGATAATATGTCATTTTATTTTACATCATTATTATCATATCTTTGTTTATCGTGATATTATGTCATTTACATGATCAATGAATGCTATTCAGTGAACTAGCAACGTATGGTCACATAGATAGATGTACATATGATTTCTAAAACGAACAAAGATTGCATGGGCAAATGTTTTCATAAAGAGATATTGGTACCAAAATAGGGCGTTAGGCATCTCCAACATAATCAAGTCCTCGAGCCTGAATCTTTAATTCGTAGAAATAAAACAAATGTTCCAAGTTTCGCTTGGCCACTAACCGGCCTCTAATAGGTTAGTGGAGAACTTATTAAGTATGAATAGATTTCCATTGTGATAAGTAGGGTTTGAGAAAACCCCAATCAAATATTAGCGCCTCCTCATTAGAGGAATCGTCCCTGATAGCTTGTCAATTCGTTAATGACCTCTAGGGTATATCCAACTCGAGAGGATCTTACTGTTTAATTACTGTTCACGTTGAGTTCACTCATTGACCAGATATTACTGTTCACTCATGCTCAATCACTGTTCAATCTCGATCGGATCTCACTGTCCACTCATTGACCGGAACCCTATTCAATCACTTGACCAGTATTTACTACTCACGTCGACCGTATTTATTTAGCCAAAAGGCAGAGGAGTAAGAGTCTATTGTAAGAGTTTTTTCTAATTGTGGACTAAATTAATTGATATTGTAATTTACCGTTTAACGTTTATCGTTTTACGGAGTTTGATCTAAGGTGAGATAGTAGGTTTCTTAATTAGTCTAATATGGGTTGGCTAGTGTGGGCCGAGTTGAGCCTAGCCCGTAATGAGGGGGACTGGCTGGAAACTCTATAAATAGTGCTCAAGTCTCTCCTCTAACCCTAATTCTCACATGTATCCTCACCTAATGGGCGTTTACCTAACGCTACACGTGAGGGGGCCGCCTCATTGAGCCAGTGATACATAGGGCAATAGAGGAGAAGGACTTGCGCGTGGAACATTGTGTTTCCGCTTCCGCTTCAAGAACAATGGATCCTAAAACAGGTGCGTCAATTCTTTCTACTCAATCATGCATGTTCTTGTTCTAGTTATGGAGATCTTGGGGTTTGCGCAATTTGCGTTCAACATGTGGCATTAGAGCCTCCATAATCCTAGAACACGAACGCAATTGTTTTTGCCCTAATTAGTATGGATCTTGCCCTAATTTGTGATTTTCGAGACTTTTCGTTCAATAAAAATTAAATTAAATTATATATTCGGACTGGGCTCGAGAAGACGAAGAAAACCATGGGCGGCGCGTCGCCGGAGGAGGCCGCACGCACCCCCACGCGCGGCCACGCGCCTCCTGCGCGTCTAACACGCGCCATGCGTGTTCTCCACGCGCCGCGCACTCCGGAGGCGCGTGCGGGCGCGTGGAGACTCCGATTCGCGCGTGGCAGGCGGCGATGGACGATTATTCCCTACGTCATGGTGTATTTATTTTATATATTTGATAATTTTATGGATGTAAAAATACATGCAAACCCTAAATACGTGAATTTTTAGTGTATTTTTGCGTATTTTTTCTTGTATTCTCGGTGTTTTTGGAAATACATGTGTTGGGTTACGGTATGTTATCACATAAACATTATAAAAGTGTGATTCATTAATAAAAATTAAAATTTTATTGTATTTTATTAATGAATAAGGCAATGTAATTAGCATGGCATGTGATTTAAGTGATATGATGCCCCTATCACTAAAGTTAAATCACATGTATATGATATATGTGAGATGCAAAGATTATATCCCTGGTATGAGAGAGTTTCAAGGATTCAATTGAGTTGTGATTGCCAAAGTGGCACACTTGGTTGAGTTTGAGAAATTTCGATCTCGTATATTGATTGGGATGTCTCCTGGTCTAATGCATAGTCATACTCCCAAAGGAAGCGATTGTGTATTAGTTCATGGAGGGATACATGATAGTGTGGTGGAGGAGTGACCGATCATAATGGTTCATATGCCCAAAGGTGATGAATTCACGAAAATTGGAATATATTCTCATAACCCTTATCATGTGGGGAGTGTACAATTGCTTGTCATGTATTATGCCCAAAGGTGATTATGTGATTTTGCATGTAACTCTCTGGATGTGTACTTGTGTGTCAAGTTACACAATGCTCACATGATGCTAATTATATATATACTGCTTGTCTTTCAGTCACCTTTTCTGTAAACGGTAACTCCGTCACTATTGAGGTTCTTGCTGGTTCGAATTTTAAGAGATGGAGAGAGGATTTTTTGTTTGCTATGGAGATGGCAGATGTTCATATAGCTCTTACTACTAATCGACCGGCAGATTTGACTGACGAGAGTACAGAGGCTCAAAAAGCAAATTTTACTGCATGGGAAAAGAGCAATAGAATCTGCTTGCTATCCATGAAGCGTTCCATTCAGGAACACTTGAAAAGTGGTTTGCTGCCGAGACGCAATGCTAGGCAAATGATGGAAGCTTTGATGGCTAGAAACCGTGTGTCGCCTAATGCTAAGATAGGGACACATATGCAAACACTTTTTACTATGAAATATGATGGTTCTGGTGGAGTTAGAGATTATGTTATGAGGATGGTTGATTTGCAAACAAAGCTTCAGGCTCTCAATGTTGAAATTCCTGCTTGCATTGTCCATCAAGCTCTAAATACTCTTCCTCCCGATTTTGGGATTATTAAGACCAATTATAGTTCCCAAGATGAAACCTGGTCTGTTAATGACATGATTGCAAGGTTATTGGCAGAGGAAGGGAAATTGAAGAAAGATAAAGGACATATTGCTCTTTATGCTTCTAGTTCTGCTAGTGACAAGGGTAAGAAGGTGAAAACTTATATCCATAAAGGCAATTCAGAAGTTGCTAGTCTTTCCAACAACAAAGCAAATTCTGAAGGAGCAGGTCCTTCTAACATTCTGGGTCTTAAGAAGGCAATCACCAAGAAGGATGGTGTTCTTTGCTACTTTTGTAGGGAGAAAGGACATGTGAAGAAACGCTGCAGCAAGTTTAAGGCTTGGTTGTCTAAGAGAAATAAGAGAGAGCCTAAAGGTAATGATTCTTTGGCATTTGTTTATGAATCCAATCTATCTGAAGTTCCGACCAATTCTTTGTGGCTAGATAGTAGTGCAACTAATCATGTTGCATTTACCATTCAGGGGTTCATAAACCGAAGGACGCCAAATCAGGATGAATCAAAGCTCACTGTTGGAAACAGCGTTGGAGTTGACGTTGAGTTCGTGGGAGATATTATTTTGATTTTAGATTCTGGTTTTCGGATGGTGTTAAGAAACACTTTTTACATACCTTCTTTTAGGCGGAATTTAGTTTCTGTGTCTTGTTTGGACATGTCTGGATACTCTTTTGAAATAAAGAGTAATACTATTTCCATGTTTTATGATTCAAATAAGATTGGGTGTTGCAATTTATCCGATGGATTATATCGATTGAGCTTATCTCCTAACGACATATACGTTGCTTATTCCGCTGAAAAGGTTGTTTCCAAAAGGCTTCTACCTAAGGAACAGTCTTATGCATTGTGGCATAAACGTCTTGGTCACATCTCTAAAGAAAGAGTAGAAAGGCTTATAAAGGCTGATATCTTGCCTACTCTTAAAGGTGATCAAGAGACTTGTGTAGACTGCTGCAGAGGTAAGATGACTAAGATAAAGAAGAAATCCGCTATACGAAGTTCAGACTTGTTGGAGGTTATTCACACTGATATTAGTGGACCGTACACGCCTACCTTGTGCAGAAATTTTTATTTCATCACATTTATTGACGACTTTTCTCGATATGGATACTTGTACCTGATTAAAGAAAAGTCCGAATCTCTTGACAAATTCAAGATTTTTCGGACTGAAGTGGAGAAACAATTGGGAGAAGTTATTAAGATTGTCAGATCTGATCGTGGTGGTGAGTATTTTGGTAGGCACGGAGATGCTGGACAACTTAAAGGACCGTTTGCTAAATACTTAGAGGATTCTGGGATTATAGGTCAGTTTACTATGCCCGGAAGTCCTTAACAAAATTGTGTAGCTGAAAGGCGGAATCGCACTCTTATGGACATGATGAGAAGTATGATTAGTAGGACCAATTTACCTAATTTTCTGTGGGGTGAAGCTTTGAAAACAGCTCTTTATATTCTAAATCGTGTTCCTACTAAAGCGGTTCCATTGACTCCTTTTGAGTTATGGACTGGACGTAAACCTAGCTTGAATCATCTTAAAGTTTGGGGATGTCCGGCAGAAGTGAAGTTATATAATCCAACATTGAGTAAGCTGGATTCCAAAAATACTCGGTGTTACTTCGTGTCTTACCCAGATCATTCAAAGGGGTATCGGTTTTATAACCCTAATGGAGGTACAAGAATTGTGGAATCTCATACTGCAAAATTTCTAGAATTTGATGTAGCTGAAAAGGGTAGCTGCTCACAAGCTATCGAAGATGATAGTATGTTGGGAATTACTGGACCCCTGTCTCATCCTGTGCAGACAATTATGGAGCCTCTTGCGCCACAAATTGAGCCTGTTGTGGCACATGATCCTGTTGTTGAGACAGTTCCTGATGAAATTCCTCAAGCCCCTCAAATTCAGAATGAGGTTGAAGTAGCTCCACTCAGAAGATCAACTAGAGAAAGACGTTCAGCCATACCACCAGATTATCTAGTCTACCTGGGAGAGCATGATTATGATATAGGCTGTGTTGTTGATCCTGTGACTTATAATGATGCCATCTCATGTCCTCAATCAGATTTGTGGTTAGATGCGATGAAAGATGAGATGCAATCTATGAAACACAATGGTGTTTGGGAGCTTGTTGAATTGCCTGAAGGTTGTAAACCTATTGGCTGCAAATGGGTATTCAAGACTAAAAGGGATTCCAAAGGAAATATTGAAAAGTTTAAAGCCAGACTAGTAGTTAAGGGTTTCACTCAGAGAGAAGGAATAGATTATGAAGCAACATTTTCTCCAGTTTCTTCTAAAGATTCCTTTAGAGTGATCTTAGCATTGGTAGCTTATTACGATATGGAGTTACACCAGATGGATGTTAAGACTGCTTTTCTAAATGGAGACCTTGATGAGGAGGTTTATATGGTGCAGCCTGAAGGTTTTGTTACAGATGACTCAGGTCAGCTTGTTTGTAGATTGAAAAAGTCTATTTATGGCCTTAAGCAAGCTTCTAGACAATGGTATTTCAAGTTTCATAGTGTTGTTACTTCATTTGGATTTATTGAGAACAAAGTAGATCGGTGCATATACACCAAGGTCGGTGGGAGGAAATATATTTTTCTCATACTTTATGTAGATGATATCTTGCTTGCTAGTAGTGACATTGGTTTACTGCATGAGACAAAGCGGATGTTATCGAAAAATTTTAACATGAAAGACCTTGGTGAGACGTCTTTTGTTCTTGGCATTGAGATCCATAGGGATCGCTCACGCCGTTCATGGGGTTTATCTCAGAGGGCGTATATTGATCGTGTTTTAGAAAGATTCAATATGCAAGATTGCAAACCAGGAATTGCTCCTGTTGTTAAGGGTGATAAATTGAGTCTTTCACAATACCCTAATTCAGATTTTGAGAAAGCTCAAATGAAGGATGTACCTTATGCTAGTGTGCTTGGAAGCATCATGTGTGCTCAAGTTTGCACTAGGCCAGATATTGCTTTTGCAACAAGGCTTCTAGGCAGATATCAGTCTAATCCAGGACGCGATCACTGGGTTGCTGCCAAGAAGGTTTTAAGGAAAGATTATATGCTGATTTATAGACATGTTCCAGACCTGCAACTAGTAGGGTATTCAGATGCAGATTTTGCTGGTTGTCAAGATGATAAGAAATCAACGGCTGGATACATATTTATGTTGGCAGGAGGTGCAGTATCATGGAAGAGCGAAAAACAAAAATCCATATCTTCTTCAACCATGCAAGCGGAGTTTGTAGCATGTTTTTCAGCTGCTACTCAAGCTATTTGGCTCCGGAACCTCATTAGGGAGTTATCAGTTTTTGATTTTGTGGATAGACCCATATAGTTATATTGTGACAATAACTCTGCAGTGTTGTTTATTAATAACAACAGAAGTCTAAAGGGGTCTAAACACATGGAGGTCAAGTTTTTGACTATAAAAGAATCAGTGCAGAATGGTGACGTTGCAGTAGATTATATTCATACAGAAGATATGGTTGCAGATCCACTAACTAAAGGCCTACGCCCATGTGTTTTTGATCGACATGTCATTAGTATGGGCCTAGGAGCATCTTGGGATGCTGTTATTTAGTGGAAGCTGTGTTTTATTTTTCTTTGAATAAAGTTTACATCTGTTTTGTTACAATTTAGTAACACTTTGATATATATATGTCAACTTTTGCATTCAATAAAATATTTTTTGAATGGATTGTTATTATGTTGAATATATATATTGTTAAAAGTCTCAAGGTATTATTTAAACCTTGAGTGAAGGCTAGGGGCATCCGGGCTATGAGCCTTGTACATATGTCTTGTGATATATAAATAAAGGTTAACCATAAGGACAAGACATATGTGGGTTCATTGGAACCATAAAGTATTCTCTAGTGGCACAAGTTTTTGTGACACCTAAGGTAAGAGAATGGTGACTGACAAATGGGATCTCTCTATGAGAGATGTTATCCATTTGTCACACTACCATATTGAATCCATATCAATAAAGTTGAGAACATTTGTGACCATGGAAGGCTCTGTGTATACATGCGAGTTACCGCCATGATTCGGTGTTTAAGACTTTATGGGATAGGATTGACTATTAAGAATTATCTCTCGGACCAATGTGCGCACATACAAGATTTCCATTTCAATTAATATAGTCCAAGTGGGAGAATGTAAGAGTTTTTTCTAATTGTGGACTAAATTAATTGATATTGTAATTTACCGTTTAACGTTTATCGTTTTACGGGGTTTGGTCTAAGGTGAGATAGTAGGTTTCTTAATTAGTCTAATATGGGCTGGCTAGTGTGGGCCGAGTTGAGCCTGGCCCGTAATGAGGGGGACTGGCTGAAAACTCTATAAATAGTGCTCAAGTCTCTCCTCTAACCCTAATTCTCACCTGTATCCTCACCTAAGGGGCGTTTACCTAACGCTACACGTGAGGGGGCCACCTCATTGAGCCAAGGTGATATCTGAGAGGGCAATAGAGGAGAAGGACTTGCGCGTGGAACATTGTGTTTCCGCTTCCGCTTCAAGAACAATGGATCCTAAAACAAAAAGGCGTCAATTCTTTCTACTCAATCATGCATGTTCTTGTTCTAATTATGGAGATCTTGGGGTTTACGCAATTTGCGTTCAACATCTATAACCGTGAAGTCGTACGAATACATAAAAGTCTTCGAGTGAAAATGTAAGTCAACAAACACTCCTAAAAGTAGCTAATGGTTTTTCTTCAATGAATTTAATCGATATTGGAAGCTTTGGTTCTATGTACAAGGGACACTCGAGGACAATGGAGCTACCATTACCATAAAGGTGATTCATTTAGTCCATTGTCATGCTCTAAAGTGATTCATAGTCGAGAACGAGGCATTAAAGAACCAAAGATTGAAATCTATTGAAGACATCGATTGCTCAAGTAGTAATTATGAAGAAAATGATTTTAAGGCCTTGGTTAATGAATTCATGAGCCATGGAAGCTTGGAACAGTGGCTTTACCTAAATGCAACATTATCTCATGGGAATGAGATTTTGAAAATGTTAAATTTCATTGGTGGGTAAATATTGCTATTGGCATTGCTTCCAAGTGGATTATCTTCAGCTTCAACGCCGCATTCTCTTCATTAATTGTAATTTAAAGTAAAGCAATGTCCTCTTAGATGCTAAGATGGTTGCACATGTGACAACTTTGGATTTTGTGAAATGCCTTCTTAGATCAACCCTTAGTATCATAGCTCAAAGTGTTTTTATGTTGGATCTATCCCTTACTTTCAATTTTTGACTTTTTCCTCGACCTTTGGATAATCTTATCTAGATAATTACATTCCTCCATTTTGGGAAATTTTAAGGAAAAAAAGGACCTTTTTGATTGGATGGGTATGAACAGGAATGAGCATGAACCGGGTTGAGGCGACCCACCATTTGACCCATGGACCAACTTACACAGTGTTGGTCCCCAAGCTTTAAGATTGAGGACCAACTCTGTTAAGCTTGGAGCCGAGGATTGGACTAATTTGTGGGTCCGGTCCGATTCCAGAATCAACTTGGGACCAATCACGTTTATGTACAAGCTGTTCAGTTACTTTTCCGCCCCCTAGTCCCTGTGTCTTACTCATATCCATTCAACTGATTTTTGAACTGGCAGTGGCGGTGGTTGTTGTGCTTGTTTAGATTGGCCGAGACTCATCTGAATGATTATATTATAAATTTGAGGTATGCAGTGTCTATGGCTTGCATATGATTAATCAAACTATCGTCCTATGCATTTTCTTTTGTTAATGTAGGACGAAAAGGAGAAGAAAATCCAGGAATTAACGGCCGAGCTGCAAAACAAGAAAAGGTTGTGTGCAGCATACCAAGAGCAGCTAACTGCATTTGTGAAAATCGTCGAGGAGGACAACGATCAGCTCTCGAAGAAAGTTCAGTCTGTGGTGGACAACATTAGAAAATATGAACCTGTGGACCCGGGCGTTATGAGAAGTTAGCCTCGGCGAATAGGTATATCCCTATACCTTTGCACCGTGTCCTCTATCTCCTAGAGCACTCTATGTCTTGCTATTTGCCGTCTCCTCAGTTGCATCGTTCTTTGTTGCTTATTAGTTTTTTCAGGATGCGTGATGGCGCTTTTGTTAGGAAACAGAATTGATGCCTTCTCATCTCCTTTCTTTTCCTCCTTTCAATAAGTGCAGATGAATGCAGAAGATGGCACCAGGAGAGCGACATGAGTTGAAAATATACGTTGTTACATGTGCAATTCGAGGGCTTCTACAAGAGGGTTGATGGTTAATGATCGCGAAGTAATGAAAAAGAGATGATTTAGCCTGGAAGTACGAGTAAATTGATCATCGGAGGATTGCACAGCTGTCGGCAGTGGTTATACTACATGCTTTATCTAGTGATGAGAGAGCACTCATGTTGTGCTTTTGATGGAAACACGGCGATTGGAGCCGACGGAAGCCCGGTCAGTATGACTTCTCTAGACTTGATGACCATGTGATTAATGGTCAAGAGGCATATTACAGTTCGATATGTTCGGAGGGGAAAAAATGGCAAGTTTAAAGCTGTAGTTAAATTATATAAAATTGATCTTCTTTTTTTCCTAAGAGTAGTTTTCGATATGTCTATCTCGATCTGTACTGAGAATGTGGATGTTCAATTATCGGATTTGATGGAATTTATCTTAATAGGGCTAACAATTAGAGTGTGCATACTTATAAACGTGGAAATCACAAATTAATATTTTGTTTTTGAAATTGACATTTTCATGATGTTTTAGAAATGCCGTGAATAAAATTAAGCTTCTATTGAAGAATAATTTAAGGACTAGTTTTGTAACTAAAATAGAGTATAAAGGAGTAAAATGGAACATAGTATAACCTTTTTGTTAGAAATTTGTACATGTAGGCATCACGTATCAATTCACTGGTGGTGCTGACTCAGTATATCCCATCCATATTTAGATTGAAAATCGAATTTTGTCTATGAATTGTCGTTGAGATAAGTTGGAGGATTGAATTTGTCAGAAATATAGTGCAGGGACCAAAAGTGAATACTAGTAATACTACGAGCACGAGTTTTATAATTTTATGTCCACTGGCTCAAGTAGCTTTCGTGCTTTGGTTTTGACTTTTCTAAGTGAGTAGTGCTTCTCTTTTCTTTGAATTCGTAAACTCATATTATAAAATGATAATGACTAAATATATTATGTGCAATGTAGGATTTGGTTGAGTGATGTTAAAAGCATATTTGTTATATAACAACCAAATCAGACTTTTACTATCCTTTGACGGAATATTTTTTGAAATAGTTTGAGTGACTATTTGCAAATAGTTAAAAAATGCTTCGTGAAATGAATTGCGAAAGGCTATAAGTATTGGTTTATAAACCTAGTTATGAAATGAATTTTGGTTATTAAATTGAATTGATAGAGGATATATACCTTGGTTTATGAAATGGATTGTAGATTTGATTTGTGGATTATTAAAAGATGAGATAGTGGTTTAACAATCATTGCGTTATGTTTATAACCTATTGAGAGGTTGAGTATGCATGGGATTGTCAAGATATCTTTCTTGGCCAAACCACTGGCTAATATAGGTGGAGATCTAGTTACTACGAATCCTTTATCACGGGGCATTAAGTGCAACCATAATTAGATATTGAGTACTGGATTAATCAATGGAATTTATCATTGATGTTTAATTTAAATTGTTGATGAAATGAGTATTTCTAACAAGTATAAAGCTTTGTTAAATAACACATTTTGATATTGTGGGTATGTGGATGATACATATTTTGATAACAAGTTAATGGTAATTTGTGAGGTGGAATGACATGCGAAGAGAGATGAGTTGAAATAATAATAAAATTAATTTCTGTGTTGTGATATTTTCGCATGGATTGCTAGTATCTTCAGGGTGGGCTGCCGAAGGTTTTGGACGTGGGATTTTAGTGTTACTTCTTAGAGTGCATTTATTTCACAAAAATAAATATTTTGAAAAATGATTGTTCATATTCTTAAAAAATGCTAAATGAAATTTTTTATTACTTATAAAAATATTTAAACACAAATTATTCATAATAATGAAAACGCTTTTTCATTAACTATTTATTTTAAACGATACAATTGATCAATTTAAGAAAATTTGTATTAATTATTTATTTTTCGTTGGAGCTTTAGATTTTTGACAATTGCTTATATATTGCTTTTTGGTCCTAAGCAAGACCTTAAAAGGCTTGAAGTTGAAAGATCTTCTAAAAACCTTCACACAGGTGATAGGCATCATCCTAAAATGGCCTTGACCATAGGGAATAGTCCCGGTAGAGCTAGGTAGGGGCTCGAAAAATATTCCCTCCCCATTGCCTACCCGGCCACGCCCTAGAGGGCTAGGGCGGCAGCCTGGATGGCCGCGATGCTGGCCTGAGGTCCATGCTTAGCATTCCTCGGAAGGTACAGCCGAATGAAAGGTCTCGGGAGGGGGAACTCTCCCGGGGTGGCCGGCTGGCCGGGAGAGTTCTTTGACAATTGCTTATATATTGCTTTTGACTCCTCCAGGCTCGATGACAATGTCATTAATGACCAAGAGGCACGTTGTAGTTCGATATGTTTTCAGGGAAAAAAAGAAGTAACTACAATTTGGAGTAATTCCCAGTCAAAATGAATAATTGTTTATCACTTTAAGTGCAAAAAGCTAAAGTAAACGTCCTGCATGAATGAACATCATTTCTTTCTGTAACTAAAGGCTATTGCATTAAACAGGAATCCTAGTTTCAGTCTCTTCTGCTAAATACGGCTGCGTAAACTAATCCAGGCATCTCATCTAGCCTGCAGTACCGTTCGCTTTCTTCAATTCCTCTTTCTCCCTCCAAATCGCGTGCACCTCATCCGTACGGAACCTTTGGGTGAAAGTCGACTCCTCTAATGGAGTTGATGTCCCATGAGCATAAGCAAGGAGTCCGGTGTATGCAATCATAGCACCATTGTCAATGCAGTACCTATCGTCGGTTGCATACAATTTGCCGCCTCGCTCTGAGCACATAACTCTCATCATCTCTTGCAACCGCTCATTGCAACCCACGCCACCGACAATCAAAACATCTTTCTTGTCGCAATGTGCCATTGCCCGCTCCGTGATTTCCACAAGCATTGCGAAAAGTGTTTCCTACAGCATAAAGCATCAAGCAAAACTTTAATCTCAGCTCAAATATTTTGTCAGAACAAAGGTGACTCTCCAGAGATGCAGTTAAGCTAGTAAAAACTGCTAATTTTTAGAGATGGATGCAAGTCCAATTTACCTGTAGAGAGTAGCACAAATCTGCAGGGGTGCACTCATTATTTTTAAGCTTTTCTTCAGCAGTAGCTTCGATAAAGCTCAAGATTCCACTAAAAGATACATCCATCCCTTTGACAACATAAGGAAGATCGATGAATTGATCTCCCTTCTTGGCAAGCTAGTAAAGATAAGAGGCGTATCAGTCGACAGGAGGAAGAAAGTTCTTCCATTCTCATGATATGAAAGGGTTTAGTGAGAAAGCAACAACAGAAGAAAAACAACGGTAAACTACGCCCATTTTAGAGAAGGCAAAACAAGATAATCAACGAATCCACAATATTAGGCAAACAGAGTGGGATCCTAACTCAATAATGGGAATGATGCACACAAAATTATGAACCATATAATACCCACCATAATAACATATATAACGTTTACAAATAATCACAGTGACAAGACCCTTTCTCTACCAGTTGCAGCACTCTATAAGGATCAGTTAATGCTGTCATATTCCATTCAACGAGTTTTCAATGACAGATACTCAAGATCTTTGTCAAAGCTCCCATCCACATTTTGTAAGATATTTCCAAACATTTTTTACCAACATTCCCAATTAACATCAATACCTTCTCACTAGAGCTTGTACATTGTTATCTTTTCATGTGTTCAAATGACTAAAATGAACTTTTCTCATGTTATCCTCCATTAAGGCTGTGCTAACTGCTTCTCAATGACACTCGTTTCTTGTTGTCCTTCCTAAAGCTCACATTCCAGCAAAGTATTCTCTCTGCAAAATGTTGGTACTGGACAGTTGGACACACAGCATTCCAGGCCATAAATTCATCTGTATAATACAAGCATGAGGTGCAAGGCCAAAGTCTATTATAAGTGCCATTATAGCATTTCTAAGAGGTTATCATATGCATAGTGAAAACCAAAGTCCCAAAGACATGACACAACAATTGACTAAATCCTAACATCAATGAAATAACTGAAGATCAGCAAAAGGCCACAAGTCCAACTTAAAGTTGAATGCACAAACCAGAGACCTTCATTTGCACTGCTGGTGACATACCTGCTCAATGTTGTATCCAGGGCTAGGATCGTTGGACAGTGTCAAGACTCTAGCAAATCTGTCCAAGCAGTTTCCAACAGCAATATCAATAGTCTCTCCAAAAATCCGATACCTTCCCTCACTGTAAGCAATGACCTGTGTATTTCCACCACTTACATACAACACAACCGGATCATCAGCACCAGTCACAATCCTGCCCATTTCAATATGTGCCACACAATGATTAACAGCAACAATCGGTTTCTTCCACAGCTGTGAAAGGATCCTAATGACAATAGCAGAAACTTGCAGAGGGGCTCCCATGCCTGGACCCTTTGTATAACAAAGACAGTCAATGTCGTCAGGAGTCACTTGGGCGGTTTTCAGAGCTTCTTTGACCAAAGGAAGTACATGCTGGAGATGGTGCTGAGCAGTTTCTCGTGGAAGAAAGCCTTGTCCAGGAGGAGTGATGTAGGTATGACGTGGATTAGACAAAATATCGCCGTCAAGAGTGACCACCCCAATGCCAATCTTGTTGGCTGACCCCTCGAAACCAAGGGCTATCTTTTTCTTCATGTTTGCAGGTTTGTTCTTCGCACAGTTTCAAATCCTCTTAATTGACAAACTGATATAAGTAGGAAGAAAAAGTTAACCAAAGAACAGGATGGGGAGAATATTACTTCAGGTGTGCAGCTAACCAAAGTAAGTCAACGTGTATCTACGTTGATGCAAAGAAAATGGCACCAACAATAGCAGCTACCCACACATACAAGAACCTAGAAAGAGAGTATGAAGTACTGGCTTTCAATAGCCTAGCATATAGTCCGTATGTTGCAAAAAATTAACTTTTACTAAAGCGATGGCTATGAAGAGTAGATACACACTGTGAGGACCAAATTGTTGGAAGACAGACGTGACATGTAGAGAACGGTTGAATCCCATTAGAAGAATTAAAAGTGAAAAACCAGAAAACAATGGCATTAATATACACTCTACAAGTTAATCTCTGAGGCACGGTTAATACTCCATGGAAAGATTTACAGACAAAATCAAAGCAATTAATTGGATAAGATGCAAGAAGCAAAGCAACACTAAATTGAAGAGCTACCATTCAGCAAGTCGAAAAAGATTGAAGAATGCAACACTGGGCCTTTATCAACAGAGTAGAAGACAGCATTTTGATTCAGCCAAATGGGAAGAGAAAACAAAAAGGGGACCTACACGGCAATTTATGTAACACAAAAGAAACATTAAACAGAAACAGGGAAGCAAAACATGATCCCAGAGAACAATCATGTTGAAGTAGGAGTTCAAAATGATAAAGAAAGAACAAAAAGAAAACTGTAAGTACACTAACAAATATCTAGTCATCTCCATTGCATGATTTACATTAGCTTGATAGATGCCAAATTGAGAATACCAAGAAGTGATATAATACCAACATCTTTAAGAAGCAATACAAATACAGCATCTTGGGTCTAGCGCTTTTCCAAGTAATTTCTCAAAACACCCAGGGGAAAAAACCATTTGACACTGTAATTTCTTCTATTTTGTCCTATACCAAGAGCATCCCAAATAACAGGAGAAGTCCAGTTTACACGGAGTTTGTTCGGTTTGCCCAGATTTCACACGACAAACTCAAGTTGCAGAACACTTGCACATAATCAACTCTTAATTTCAGCTAAAAAAGATCTAATCTTTTCCTCTAGCAGAAACAACAATAGTTAAATATGGATACATGACCAACTAATCTCTCTGGCAAACGAATTTAAAAACCAACAGCTACCCATGATTCTAAAGCAGACCCGGACCGTGTATACGTGATATCAGTCCTATATCGAAAGATTGTTACATAAAATGGACCCGACAGTTCTCAGCTCAACCTTCAAAAACTAAGGCAAAATGGCCTCAAAAGTTTGCATAAATCTCAATCAGCGGGTTTTCATTCAACTAAAGACGAATTACAGTGGATGAGAGAGAGAGAGAGAGAGAGAGAGAGTACCTGCGCTGGAGAGAGAGTGGCGGTCGAGAGTTTGGCGAGTCGCTTCGGGTTTGGGCGTGCGGGGTCTGAATTCAAGCCAAAAATCCCTCTCTTTCCCTTCGGC
Source organism: Eucalyptus virginea (assembly GCA_014182375.1). NCBI lineage: Eukaryota > Viridiplantae > Streptophyta > Magnoliopsida > Myrtales > Myrtaceae > Eucalyptus > Eucalyptus virginea. The sequence goes on from CM024514.1 coordinate 1,787,324, forward strand.
AGGAGTTGCCAAAAACCCTCATTTGTCTCCCAATTTGGAAAATTATTTGCGTCTGTATTTTCACTTCACATTATTGCGAGTAATTTATAACGGCCGATGCTATTTTTACCTTATAAATGACTAAAAAATTCGACCAAAAAAATGATTAAATACATCCCATTTACACTAAAAAGACAAAACTGCCTTCAATTGCAGTTTTAGGAAATGGCCCTACTCCTCATTTTTTCTACTTTCTTCTATTTTTTATTTAGGATAATTATCATAATTAATCATTTCATGAGTTTTATTTTTGGTGAATTAAAAGATAAGTGAATTTTCAGATATTCCTATAATGCTTTACATATGCTCCGTGTAAATTTATCTTACTCAAAGTAAGGAAAAGAGACATTTTGTGATATAATAAAAAATTGGAAAGTCTATTCTTCATATTGATCTTATATTGACATCTTTATTTTTTGTCCCTTTTATATCAAAAGCTCACTTTCTTTGTAAGATTAACATATATCAGGTCTCTTTATTTACTATATCAAAAAATTTACATTTTTCCTTACTATATTGGTGAGATATCTTTATACAGAGCATGCAATACATTAGAGGAATGTCTAGGAATATACTAAAAACATTATGTACAATGAGGTATCTTGATATTTTTTTTTTAACAAATCATGAATGACATTAATTTTCGTCAAACCAAAATAATGACATTTCATTTGCATTTTCAAAAAAAAAAAAAGTCTTACTTTATGCAATTTTTTGATTTAATTAAATTTCATCGACTTTACAAATTATTCATAAATTTAGTCAACAACGTAGAAAAGAAGTAGGTTTTTTTTTTTTTTTTTTTTTTGGAAATTTTAGTTTTGAAAAAACAAATTTTTATGGAAGTAATATCTTACAATAAAAAAAGACATTGTGTCTTTAATATATATAGAAAATCTACAATAAACAAAATTAGACATCTGAAATTCTTAAGTAATGGATAAATAAGGAAAGTAAATAAATTTGGGACCACCGATTTTTATCACAATTAAACATAGAGGGTAATTGTGTCTTTTTTGTGAAGATTGGGTGGATTTAATCACACAAAGGATGGAAATAGCATCGTCCTTTATAAATCATTAATTTACTCATAGTTATAATCTAGAGTTATTACAACTCATAAAAATAAAAATAAAAACCGGCAAACAATCATTTCGAGTATGCTATGCTATTCCGGAAACATCGCTTGTCAATTATAACAAGTACTATTTTTTTCGTAGAGCGAATTACGCTACAGAGAATCTATTAAATATTATGCTATATATCCTATGATCACCAAATAGTTATTTATTCTATTCATGTCCTATTCCATTTGGGAACCAAAAGACCATAACAAGGCACACTTACTCTTTAGTTCCAGCCTTTGTTTTTTCCCCTTTTCTTCATTTGATAAGAGTAAGACAGTGTTGCTTTCGGTATCACGTCCCTTCTATGCCAAAAGGCAATAATACTAAGTGACCAACCAAAATATGTATCTATTCCCGTTGCATTTGAACTGAACCAAGCTGAACTTAACATGACCTCAAATTCAAGAGGATTTCATTTGATCAAATCGAACAGATGCTGGAAATTATAGTTGTTAAGTTCCGCAAGAGACTTGATGTCAAAAATTTTAGTTGCCGAAATCTGGCACAACGTCTTGCACAGGATGTAGTGCACTGAATCCTGAAATCTTTCCCATCATTACCTATAATACAACAAAAGAACCAAAATCCTGTTACTTAGGAATACCTGAACTGGAATAGAACAATCAATTGGATACATGAATGAATGCTATATGGACCATGACCAACTATAAATTGAAAGTGCATAAAAAATTGGTTGGTGTAATCTATTCAAAACTAGACATATCGACAAGGATTTCATCATATCATCTTTTGCCACGCAGTCCATCATTTTACAATTTGAACCAGACAACAGAAAAGAAAAAAGGGGGAAAGAAAAGGAAGAGATGCTGCAGTCTATCTCTAACTTTGCTGCTCTCTGCTTTCGATTTCCTTCACGTTGTCTACTATGTGCTGGATCTTTCTTGCCAGACTCTCATTGTGATTCTCAATGTGCTCGAAGATTAGTTCGAGATGCCTTTTATATGTTGCAGCTCGCTTTTTCTCTATTGCCAACTGCTGCGACAATTCCCGAATCTTGTCATGCTCATTCTGTGGGAGAAGAATGGAATAAGACATGTGAACTATAGAATTTTTGAGAAAAACCATAACAGTGCTGACAAGAGCTTTCGCATATAGTATAATGGAGTAGATAATCGCTAGCACCCAGGTACATGAAAGATCAGCCATAATTTTTCAAGGAAAAAGTAGACTCATACACAAAATAATTCAAAAACAGAGAACTGAGACTGTAGCGCAAGTGACAAGGCATCTCAACTATTATGATGCTTTTATGAAATCAATACCTTCAAGAAATGTTTTAGAGACGATCACTTTTAACAAAACAATTCCATGACATAATTACTTCGTCAGATAATCGTTTTCTAGCCAAAGGCAGACCATGAGAATTTTCTCAACCTCTATAGTCATACATATCATGAGATTTCAATCCGACTCACATCAGCTCACCTTATGTAACCCTAAAGCCACAAACTTTTGTTATTTTTAGCAAATGCCCACCTCCCTCTTGTGTAAAGCTCCCAGTCAAGTGGTTACACAGGCTCAACAGACTTCCCAATAGCTTCTCAACAATGAGAAGTCTGAGATGGACAAATAACAGTATCAAGTGCAGGCAAAATAATTGACCCGTATCCCATTAGAAATGCAGTGCTTCTCTGAAACATGATACAAGGGATTAATTTGTCTGGTTATGTCTTAACTCTGTAAATAATTTACAATCAGATGGCATGTAGGACTTACCCATCATCACAGCTGCAATTCCTAATAGCAATAGAATGATTGTCTGATTTTTTAAACTAGAGTTAAAAGGATGCAATAAATGTTCAGAGATGGAAATTCCAGAGTTTCAGGATTATTTGGGACAATCACAGAGGTTACAACATTATTTTGTCATCTAATAATAAGCACTGTCATGTGGAATCAATATTGGCAAAGTCAGATCGAAGTGGCTGGCTTCTCTAGAGAGAATAGATACATAGCAAAGTAGTTTAGATACTACAAGGAAGATAAAATATCAACAAACTTTCAGAAAAAGTCAAGCAAGTGAATGAAGCATGGGTTTTTCCATGACAAGAATGGTTACAGGTCAATACCAATATGTCCTTTTGATAGATATTTTCATTTTGGATAGCTTAATGCACCGAGGTGTCAGTATTGGCTAGTGATATTCTCTACTTTAGGACGACAGATGTGTTGAGGACACAATGTTGGACAACTGCACAGACTTGTGCCATGTCGACTAGAGCCAGGAACTTTATAATCCTAACTGAGAGTAGACAAGCTATTAGAATATCATTCAGTGTAGCTATGAAACTGAAAGTGGCAACAAATACGCCACGAGGCACTTTCAAGAGAATAAAACCAAACGGTAGAAAGAAAATGCTAAATCAACAGAATAATAATGGAACAGAGGTGCAGCTGACTGTGATTAGTCAGTGAAGGGTGTGTAAATAAAGGATGCTGGAAAAGGTCGTCAAACAGTTAGCACGTTTCTAAACTTCAAATGTAGGGACTCTCGCTGGGGAGGATTTTGTTCTCCAAACCTAGAAAACTATGGTGAAAATGCTCAGCTGCTATGCTAACCGACGACCCCAGAGAAACCCATGATATGCTAACTAATAACCAGATAAGCGCCCCCATTTATGGACAGTCCTCATTGGTGTGTGTGTGTGTGTGGAATACAAAAGAAAATGAGCAACCACCATACAACTTTGAGAGGACCATAAAATAAGTGAATAACTAACACCTAGCTTTCTCATGTCTCTTTTCCTAAGGGCCATGGCAATAGCTTCAAGCAAACATTGAGAGGACCATAAAATAAGCGAATAACTAATGACTAGCTTTCTTATGTCTCTTTTCCTAAGGTCCATGGCAATAACTTTGAGCAAACATTTACAACATAAAATAGAAGAGGAACAAGAACTTACAGGATATTGATCATAGATGCAGTCCCTCCGGCCTTTGCCAGGTGATAAGGTATGAGTATGTTCCTTCACAAACTTCGTGACGACCCATTTGCCTGTATTTATTTTCCGCACCAGTATCATGGCCCTACAACCAACTCTCGTCTCTGCCCTTTGCCTGACAATTTTCTCACGTTTATCTGGCATCCTGTAGCCCTCTTTGTTGCATACGAAAGCCCGACCAATAGCCGATCCGTCACGCCTCGACCGAGAGAGTTTGCTCACCCGAATTATAAATCCTACCCGGGTAGCATATGTATTATAAAACCCATGTGCGGCCGCTTCAGAGTCAAATTCCTGACCCACATAGGGCTCATCATCTGCTGAGGGCATCGACACCGGCGGCATGGTGCTGAGAATGTCGTCCCTGTCCAACGGATCATCATTCATCTTTACCTCCACAACCTGCTCATACTCCCCTTCGACAGCACTTACACCCACTTCATTCTCATCAACCGCCTGACTACTACTCTCAGCACCAACTGAACTCACCGTCCCATCTCTACCAAAATCGCCCACCATATCCACTGCCGAAACAAGGAAACAATCTCATAATCCGATAATAGGCACACAAATTACATAAGACACAAGAGTTGCATTGACAAAATGCAACAAAGAACTCCATCATTCACTCGCTTCCCGAAAACCCCACACACACGCACACACACAAACAAAGAACATGACCATACCCACATCGCAATAATCCCCTCCATAGACTTAATCTTGAAAAAGATTATAGGGGATACAACAACCCTTCCCCAGTGAGATTTATTTGAATTACCCCCCATTAAAAAGGCAATAGGAAAACCCAAATTCAAGAAAATTTCACGGATTTCAGCTTCCTGTTCATGTCACGCCTCATGAAGCAATACAACCTCAAAAGGGTTCCCATGACAAGGAACCCCCGACCAGAAAGATGGAACCTTTGGCAGCTTTTCGAATCAAACGGGCAATCAATTCCACAAAGAATCTATTTTCGCAACCAGTTCAACGCAGACGCCCAAGATGAAATCCAACCCACTGCTCCAACTTACTGGGTCTATATGTACCGATCTTCAAATCCCCGGTTGAACGATCGCCGTGGTGGCGGGCATGGCCACCGTCGTCCGTGCCGACGCGCCAGCGAGCGAGACACAGAGAGAGGGAGGGGGAAGAGAGAGAAAGGGAGGGTTCACGCAGCGAATATGGGGACTCATCTGGGGTGCACGTGGCGGGCATCCATTGGCGAGCGGTCGGGAGACGAAGTCAACGGTTCTGGTCAAGCTGATGATGTCCCGACGCGTGTGAAGTGTCGTGGGACTTGCTCGCTCGAGATTGGAACCTCTCGGGTTCTATCCGGTTCAGACCCGACCCGACCCCGATGGGGAACAAAGGGAGCAAAATTTTCAACTTTTGGGACCCGGGTTTAAATTAATTTTTATATATTATTAGAGTTAATACTACGAAGCCCCAAATTAACATATTTATGATAAATTTACCCCATATCGCAAACTAATATATTTATAATAAATTTACTCAAAATTAATATTTTGATAATAAAATTACAAATTGAAAGTTATGGCAAATTTATCATCAATTAATATCCGTTAAATTAGATTAATACCACAAAAATCCTAAACTAAGTATATTTTTTTATAAATGGAGGGCAACAAGCGTTATGCAACTCAGCAAGTTGATAGTATAATTTAACAAAAACTAGCAAATAATAAATTTGTCATATATATGTCAATTTGAAGTTTTTTGTTGTAAAAAATTAGATCATGATAAATTTATTATAAATATACCAATTTGAATTTTTATATGATATTAACCCACATTATTATTACAGGTTGGGAAGGATACCTTATTGTATCCCTACATAAAAATGATGCAATTTAAACAATCATTTATAACTAAAATGAAAATCATAAAAGAAGCAACGTTGGACTAAATTTTGTTAATGGATTCATGTTTACTTGATGAAGTTTCATGTTTTCTTTGGAGAACCAAAAGTTATTATCCCATTAGTATTTTGTTAAGGCCAAGTCTTACTCATAATGATATTGATCTACTTTAAGCCGAGATCCATACAATTTTGTTCCTTTAGGCTTCCCCAAAAAGGCCTTGTTAAAGTTAGGACAAGTGACATCACATTTAAGGCACTTCACCTCACTACATTAAGGCGCAATTTATTCATGTGCCCACGCCATCCTAGAGTTCAAGCTGCAACTTATCCAAGCCCTCTCTGGCCTCGGCAATCATTTCCACCCTCATAGGACTGGGTCATTATATATTTCATTTAAAATAACTTAATTTCATGATTAATCGTAATGACATGAGTTCTTACTTGTCTATTTACTAATCATCGTGTTAAGAAATAAGTATTTTCTATCTATTAATTAATCGCCATAAAACGAAACCTAAGTGCAAGAATTATATATCACCTTACATTATGATGAAAAAAGAGAAACAAACAATTGAAACTAGTAAAGGAGAAGCATAAAAAAAAAAGAAAGTCCAAGACAAGCTCTCAATTATATTTGTCCCGGCAAAATTTGAAATAAAAATATCACTACCAGTTCCGAGAGATACATGAAAGAATAATGATTTCCGAATATTTCGGATTATATTTAAAAATTAACAGGAATACGCTTTTGTTTTCTTTTTCCTTTTTTGGAGAAACCTGGTCGGACGTGCAACCGGAACTAACATTAATCGACGCAAATCATCAAACATCTGGAGCGCAAGCGTTACGAGCGCCTTCTCTCTCTCTCTCTCTCTCTCTCTCTCTGCTATACTTGAAATGGCGTGATGGCGAGCGCTTGGCTGCGCAATTTGCTTAGAACTTCTTCTCTTCTCAGACCATCTTCTGCATCCGTCTCCTCCTTCAGGTACTCTCTCTCTCTCTCTCCGTGGCATGGTGATGAATTGAAGGAAGTGGGTGAATCCGGGAGGTAACTTAGAGGAACCAAGCTTTCTCCTTTTAGTGTAACGAGTGAAAAGTATCGATTTTTTTCACGCTACTGAGCTAATGGGATGCTGACGTGCTGTTACTGCTTCGGGTGATGGTTCTTTTGAGTGAAATCAGCATCTCAAACGCAGGGGTATAGAATGTTTGGCTAACCATTCCGCCTTCCCAGTTTGATGGAATGAAGGCGAATGCATTGCCAACATCTGTTCTTCGGCTTCTTTCGGTGACTGTAAATGGAACTCTGGTTTTTTAGTGGCTTGATTGGCAGTATTGGGATGTGTAGGTGTAGTGTGCTGGAGCTCTTTGATGATTTGAGGAGGAAATTGGGTGATGACCACGTAGAATGATTCCTAGCAGTGGGGATTCTCGACTGTCGAACTGTTAATGATGGGTGGTTGAGTTTGCAGTGTGCATTCGGCTCTTGTGTTTCTGTATGTCTCCAAAGATGCTTGCTTGTTTCATTCAGGAAAAAAGAGAGACAAAAAGACTGATTCCTACCCGTTTGGATTGATTGATTCTTTTGAATTTTTTTGATTTCTGGTGCTCTTCCGTAAATTATGGTCTCATATAAACCGACATTGGTGCTTAGGTGGAGCTGAACTCAAAGAACTAGTACTACAGTTTAAGTTAAAAGTATTTTCTATTGCTCGACTTCAACCTCCATGTCCTTTTTCTTTTTTGGATTTTCTTGTTGTTGACTTGGATTGTATCCCTTTGTTAGGCCAATTCTACCATCAGGAAGCCCAGCTCTCTCTTCATCTAAGCACTTGCTTCTGGGAAACCTGGCAAATACTTCATGGTCGTTTAGAAACTTGAGCTTCGGATCTGTGAACTTTGTTTTATCCGAAGGGAAGCCCAAGTTTGAGACACATGAGGTTGATCCTCCAAAGAAGGAGAAGTGGAAGAATAAGAAGAGGTTCAAGTTACAGAAGAAGAGAGAGAAGCAGAAACGAAAGGCAGCCAACAAGAAGGATCCAAGGCGTGTTGGGAAGAAGAGGAAGCAAAAATTTGCAAATGCAGAGGAAAGGATCAAGTACAAGCTTGAGAAGGTGAGCTGTCACAGTAGCATCTACAAAGTTGGCTGATCCATACTGTTGGTCAATCAGTTAGAAGTACCTTGTCAATGGGACTGCTTATCTGGATTCAGACTTGTGATTAATCTACATTAACATGGTTTATGAGAATGAAAGCAACTCCTCTTATAATTTTGCTATAAATAACCCCCTCACTTCTTCAATCGTAGATGATAGAAGCAAAATCTATGTTCCACTTCGCATTTACCTATAAGCCCCTTGTTTCTTCAATTGTGCTGCATAATTTTGTCACCAAACCTGTTAGGAACTTTTCTTCCATATATCTCTTTGTCGCGCCTTACTGCTTTGTTTTGGAAGAGAAGGGAGGGGGAAGAAAATCAGAGGTGGGTGTAGAAAATTTGAAAAAAATCGAATTTTTCTGGGAAGGGATTGAAAGGAAAATGTAAGATTTCTCCATCCACACTCATTGTCCTCCCACTGTCTCCCAGACAAAGTGGAAATTCCACATAAGCTCTTGCATAGTGGGATTAACCTGACTGCTTTTCCCATAATTTTCTTGGGGTTACCATGGGCACATTTCACCTGCTTTTATTTGTCATTGTCCTATCTGAATGGATAGCATATCTCTCTTTCTGAAGATTCATAAGAAAATGAAATCCAGTTATATTGTTCAGTATGATGGGTTTGTCAGGCACAAGTTCCCCACAATGATCTCTTCTGACCTACCTTGGTTTTTCCATGAAAAGCATTTTTTTAGTAAACCTTTTGGCTGCCTCATCAGGTCAATCTGTGTGTTTATCACTACCTCTAATACTTTGTTTAGCATGATGGGTTGGCATATGCTGTGCTTCAATTTGAGTCATAGTGCACATGGTGTCTCCTCATTGATGTTTTGTGTTTGTCAACTCTTCTGAAGAGTGATTCGTCATGGCAGCAGAAATGTTTCAGGCATGAATCCAGCCCAACTCTGGAAGTTGTTAGGATTCCACATAGTTTTAATTATATTTTAATCCTTGTTTTAAGCTAATCTGGATTCCATAATCTTATTAGATGATAGTTTTTCTCTCTTTGAATTGCAGGCTAGAATTAAGGAAACTTTGCTGATTGAGAGGCTCAAGAAGTATGAAGTCCCTAAAGTGCAGGGTCCTGTGGTCAAACCAGATAATTTAACTGGCGAGGAACGGTTTTTCCTCAAAAAGATGGGCCAAAAAAAGTCTAATTACGCACCTGTTGGTAGAAGAGGAGTATTTGGAGGTGTCATCCTTAATATGCACATGCACTGGAAGAAACATGAAACTGTTAAGGTCATTTGCAAGCCTTGCAAGCCAGGCCAAGTTCATGATTATGCCCAGGAAATTGCCAGATTGAGTGGTGGGATTCCAATTCAGATCATCGGAGATGACACCATTATATTTTACAGGGGAAGAAACTACGTGCAGCCAGAAATCATGTCACCTATAGATACATTATCCAAGAAACGGGTATGTCGCCTGACTTTGATATTTCTCTTCATTTAATATGTAAAGTTTCCACGGTATTAAGCATTGTCAACCCAACCATTAAGATGCTCTTGATGTGATTTAGATTATGAAATTGTACTGCCTGTATATCTTACATTTTCTTTTGACTTATACAGGCAATTGATGTAGATATGCTAAACTTGTATATTGTCCCTTGTCTTTTTAACTATTGTGGTCCTCTTAATGCTGTTGTTTCCATCTTCATCACTATTTGCTCATTTGGCAGTTTTAGGTATTCCTTCATTTTCACAAACGTTATTTAGGATTTATTTTGAAGTCAATATGAGAACTACTGATTCTTTCTAATCATCGTCCTACATCAATTTGGAGGAAAATATTCTAAAAGGCTCAACCCCAACTCTTACTTAATTGTTTATTCCTATGAGCTGGAAAGCTCCCCTGCAGTTTGGTGTTGTTACGACATTGAAAATGATCAAACATATTATCGTCCATAATGTAATCCTTCTGCTGCAAGAAAAAGCAGGTGGTCTGGGGGCAGAGAGCAGCAGTTGTAATATTAAATGTTGATACAAAGTAAGAGCGAGTCACATGATTGAGAGAAACTAAAACATGATGGACATTTGAGTTTTTAAACAATGTGAGAGGTCACAAGATTGAACACGCTACAGTTAAAAGTGAAGTTTCCGGTATATACCAGGGAAATAGCCGATGGAATGATATGAGTTTCGGAATGATTTTTAGTGATTTGGCACTTTTTATTTTTTTTGCTACATACTAATCAAGGAATTCAAAAAGTAGTGTGGCTCTAGCGGCTAACCATACCGAAAACCCCATTCAAAGCTCATTATGTGAAGTAAAGGGTTTTACTGGGAACTTCTTGAATAGAGTTTTCTGAACTTGATTTAGATGTTTGTTTGTCATACTTTGCACAATACTTGGAAGCCTTATCATTTGCCATTCATACCAGTTAAATAACAAGCAAGCGTACTTGCAAGCATTCTCGCTTCTATAAAAGTCAGGATGCTTGTTTGGTCTAGGGGAGTACCGAGAAGTTGCGTTTTGTATGTCTACTTATTTGTGGAATATCAGTAGTTGTCCCATCTGGTTTTCACTCCATTAAGAAAAAGCAGACGAGTCATTGCAGCATAGTATACGTTCTTATCTTATAAAACTATATCGAAGTACATGATTTTGGAGCCCATCCTAAGAGGGGTGCTAACTTCATCTTACATTTAAGCAATTGTTGCCTGGTAATATTGATTATTTACTCTGGTGGTAACTGACTCCATGTCCTCTTGCAGGCTCTTGAAAAATCTAAGTATGAGCAGTCACTTGAGTCTGTGAGGCGCTTCATTGCCATTGCAGAGAAGGAACTCGAGCTTTACTACAGGCACACAGCACTCTATGGAGACCCAAATAGCAGGAATCCCATAGCAATCTTGGAAGGTCCGGTACAAGGTACAATGGGATCCAAGGAAGTTGAAAGCTTGGAGAAAGAAAGACAATGCGCGACAGACGACAGCCTTTCAAGAGATTACTCACCACTGGAAAGTGATTTTTCAGATCTATCTGAAACAGAATCGGAGGATGGTTCCAAAGATGACATGTCCATTGGTGAGTCAGATGCTGAATATGGCCATACTCATGATATCAGCAATGAAAGAGTCGGAAATTTTTCAGGCGTAGGAGGTCACCCTTCCCATGACTTGGTGCGTTCTTCGTCTGCAGATAGTTCGAAGTTTGGCAATCATGACAAGCTGATAGGAAAAACAGAGTGCATGAAATCATGATACTTGTGGATGTCTGATGCAGAAATCAAAAATATCGTTGCTATCTGGTTTGGTTGAGAGTTTTAAGCCTAGTGGGATGTATCAGTAGAAACATAACCTCCTGCGTAGCCGAAGGGACGGACCATTTGCCAGATCCACCTATCATCGCAAGCATAACCACAAAAAAAGATTGTTAAAAAAGCATGAGCCATCATTAAAATATTATAAAGTGGATGTTTCCTCCCAAGAATTTGATTGTTGGGTCGTGCATTTTCGTGCATTTTCCCTTTTTTTTGGTAGTTCACGGGATGGTCGCCCCTCCAACAAGAAAAGGAAAAGAAAATGGAGAGATTTGATAGTATTGCAACTTGCAAATGCACTCTTTGGCTGAATGAATTACGGAAACCACTGTCTACAGGAAAAAATGCACATTTCCTTTTCTGTCATCGAGATGCATATCACGTGAGGCACTCGAGAAAATTATAACTGGTATGTTTGAGGACACTAGAGATTTTCTGTTCATTTTTTCGTCTAAAATAGTCCACTGATAGGCACTGGGAGTCAAAATGTCTATCGTGGGGTTGTAGTGAGAGGAGTTAAATCAATCTTTGAATGCCATAAAAAAAAGAGTCAATACGTGAGAGGTGATTGAATCTAGCCACATAACAGTACAAAACTTAGGAAAAATATCCTGACAGTTCTCATTCCACCACAGAGAAAACATTGCAAAGATCTTGCTTCTAATTTCAAATTCAAATTTGCAGCGGTGACCGAATGTTTGACCTGGAAAGAGAAAATAAGTGAACACAAAAGACGAATTGCTCTGCCAGTGCCAGCCAAAAATTGGACGTCCTTGCTTCTAGGACACGTTGGAATTCTGCCAATCTCTCGACATTATCTGGCTTCTCTATGTGCCAATACAGGCTAGAAATCAAGGGACCCGCCCTTAGAAGAAACAGAACAGCTCCCAGAAGTAGCATAGGACGTGCCACTTGAACCATCAACAGGAGCTTGATTCAAACATTCAAGCACCAGAAACTTGCGCTTTTGTAACTTTATGGAGAACGTTGCTGCCTCAAGAATGATAGGAACCTGAATGTGGCAACATGAACTAATTAAGTAGGTTCCTTCTGAGTGTACACATTATAATTTAACACAAATTTCATCAAGCGACAATCTACACGCCAGGAGTTGTTTGATACCTGCGTATTAATACGTGCTACTTTGTGTACACTAAGAAATCCAATCATGTCTTGGTAGCCCGTGAGGAGTTTGGCCAAGTCTTTGTCCTCATCTGGAAAAGCATTTGTCAAAATAAGCATTTACTGACGAACATTGTTTCTTACACTTGCTTATAAGTTTGGTTTTAATTCCTCATTCTATCAACAAAATCAATTTTACCTTCAAAGTACTACAGTAAATTAAATCAGAAACACTATACTGACAGAGGTGTTATATAAAGAAAACTAAAAACATGGAGTGGTTGTCTGCAATCTGACGAATTTAGTTCGAGGCAAAGTTGATTGGATCGACAGTATAAAACTGAAATCCAAAATTTTGAAAAAAGTCAGGGAGTACAAGCGCCTTTTCTAATCTCCATCTTTGATTAAACTAAAACTAGCAGGAGAGGAGAGGCAAGAACATATGATAAACCTGGGATTGCTCTGACTGAGAGCAATGTGTCAGCCATATGCTGCAATCTTTTAGAGAAAGAAGGAGAAAGTAGGGACGGTGGGAAGGACAGCATTACAACTGCATTCGAAGACCTAATCATGCTTCTCAGCGATCTTATGAATGAAAGAACATGCCATTCCTGGAAGAGAAACGTTGATAACAATAACATTAGACAGTGTCAAATAAAACAAGGCAAAGGCAGGACACTTTCAGAATACAATATAAACAAATAGACCAAAGTTGTCCTTGGAATCTATCAAGGCATCCTGAACAACTTCTAAATTCACTCTTGTCAAAATAGGTACATTGTGGGGCACAAAAAGATTGGATTGCAATGCGGCCAGCACCCGAAATGTTGCCATCAGTTCTGCAGAAAAAAGTTCAATAAGCACAAGGATTCAAAGCTTTGGTAGAAGAAGATGCACAGACAAGATAATTTTAAAGGTAAAAATGCTTCAAACGGTTCAATTCCAGTTTCCAGACACAGAATGCTAGAGATAGACTTACTCAAATGAACCAACTTTTAAGGATGAAACAAAAATCAATTAGTGTTACTAAATAGAACCCACAAACTGTTGGCCTGGAAAAGAAAAGCATATACAAGAGTACTTGGAAACAAACCTGAAAAACTGTTTTAGAAATGTTGCACAACGATCATGAAGAGCAGCAAGATCTGGAGAATCTTGAGTGCTCATACACTCTACGCGCTGTCCACTGAGAAACTGCCTTTGCAAGGGCTTCCGCAGATCAAACTCATTGCAGAACTCGAACTTATTATCTGCATGGCTATAGCGTAATGAACTCTCAACAATCTATCTCCAGCTGATTAACTTATTCTTCTTCAATGTAATCAAACAGCACCTTCATTTAACTTATATGTCCTATAACAAAGATACAGGCTTTTGTAAATTCTAAATCAAAGGACTCATGTAATTAGTCACCTATTGCCTATAGGCCCCATACCATAAGGAGTATCTTGCAATTGAATAATTAATGGCATCATGTTTCATTAGGTTCCACATAGCAGATTGCAAAGAAAGGCCCATTACCATGGTATGGAATTGATATCCATCATTTGATTTTCATAAATGAATCAAAATTATGTGAAGAAGTCATGGTCCCAGGACATCAAATCAAGAATCAAGAAATGGTCCATGCTTATTTCAAAGTAAGTGGTGAATTGCTATCTTACTCTAGTCCTGACCAAAGGATATGAGCATCCCAAAAATACGATTTTACCTCTTTGGCTATTTGAATTCTGCTGATTTTCTCCAAAATACTTCTTGTACTGCCAAGCAATCCGCAAGCCTTTCTCCTGCAAATTATAGATTAAGTAGCTCAGCGAACAATTTCATTTCAATCCACGTCAGTTATGGAAGAGTAAGAAAGGGGGGCACCTGTTCTGAATCACGATTGAGCGGCTTATCATCTTTAGACGACACAGGACTAGGCAAAGTACCCAGAAATCCTCTCGGGTCTTTGGCAGGGCTTGCGTACAAAAGGGGTTGATTGAGAACGAGTCCTTGAGACATGAAATTCCTCAACAAGAGCATATGATGCGGCGCCTCCGGGTCTTCCATGACAACAACCAAACTCCCAAGAGGAAAGCCGCCTCCTAATATCTCTGAGAGTTTTGATCACAAGAGAAAGTTATCCACCATAAGGACACACTACAGCACTCTTAACGTAATATCGCCACTACAGCATAAAAACTGGGAACTCACTGTCGAGGTCTGATATCCCAGAGGACAAAAAGAGAGTCCCGTTCGGCCCACTCTTCACCCCCAGCACCTGGGGCGCTGCTGCAGATGGTACGTTCCTCGAGAAACTGCTGGCCCTCGTCTTGGGTGTAGCCATGGCTGCTCAAAGGCTCCTGCTTTAAGCCACAGCAACGATCAGAATCATTCGTTTAAAGGAAGAGACCGAGACTCGGGTGCCCACGGAATAAATCAAGCTTTACTCGCAAACCCAAAAAACACTAGAAAGGAAACATGAAGAGGGGGCATCACGACGGCTGTAGAAAACGTAAGTTTCCGGCAAACGGGCATTTCGTCGAACACCTGGTGCGCCCAAGTACGAGGGGTAAAAACACGTACCTCCTCGTCAGCTTCTGGAGCCTGGGGCTACATGCATATCTGCAAGCACGCACGCACGCAACGACGAGGTCGAGATCAAAGTTTCTGCTCTTTCCAAGATGGAACTGAACCAATTCAACCGATCGAGCGCGCCGGAGAGGGAGAGACGGGGTAGGGCTTGATGGCAGGAGAGAACGAAGGAGGTGGGCTGGTGTTCTTGTGGGTGGGCCGATCGCAAAGCGAAGTTTGGATTTTTGATGGTGATGGGCTTTTCAGTGAACTGGGCCACTAAGCCCATCACTCGTGGGCTTTGATGCCCCTTAGAGCGTCTTCAAAAGAAAGCGGACTCTGGCTGCATTTGAGTTAGATAGTGTTTGGAAAAAATCTTCTTGCAAAGGACTTCGGCTTTATTTTTTTCCATTTTTTATTAACAAAACACATGCCCTTCGCCAGCTATGGCAAGGGCTCCCCCACTGGCGAAGCCAGCTTTGCTGTTGGGGACCATCGTCTGAGGTCACACAACCTCAGGCGGCCCTCAGCAACCCTCAGAGAGGGTCGTGCGCCAGGCGGCCCCTCACAAAGGTCGCATCACTTCAATCAGTTTTTGCTGGCCCTTCATAGTCAGATATGATCTTGCCAACCAACTTTGCATCGAGAAGATGAATAGTAAAAATGAGGGCAAAATGGGAAAAAAAATAAAATTTGGCGAGGGTAATTTTAGAAGAAAAGAAGTTACTTAACATTAGAAATAGCCTTCTACAAATGTTTGAAGCTCAAGGCAAATGAGGACTTGCTTGAGCTTTTAGCTTTACCAAGACCAGCATTTGGCCAAAGGGGTCACAATTAAGTTTGCCAAATACCCCATATTTTCTCCAAAGAAGAGGTGCAAAGTCCTTTAGGAAAGTGGAACTAAAAGCATATGATTCTAGCACCTTCCATTATAATTGGTGATTATATGGGTTAAAAAAGGATCTATTTGCAAGATGAGCTTTAGGGTCGTCGATGGTTGGAGAAGTTTTTTCGCACATGCGTTGCAATTCACGGCTAACTTATGCGCGGATGCACTCCGCCAAGATGGGGAAAAGCAAATATACGGATGCCAGTAGAATTCTCGCAGGCCACACCTCTAATTAGACATAATCTTAGTGGCGGAACTTATGCCGCGTTTTGTTTGTTGTAATCGGGGTGGATAACACCCTTTGATGGGTTTTCTATTGTCTTTGCTAATGCAGCGTGACGTTTCACTAGAAAAATGAAACGCGATGTGCGTAGGTACCTGACCATGTTATCCAACTCACATAGAAGGATTCTCTTCTGGCAATGATGCTACCGAAAGTCGTCCCTGCAATTACAAGAAAACTCGGGATTGTCGTGTAAAGTCGCTCATCATACCAAAGCCGGTTTGGGGGAGTAGCATTTTGCTGAGGGGTGAGGGGCTTTAGGTTTCCTATAGGTTTTACTTGGAACTAGAACCTATTTAGCATAATAGATTCTTCATTTTTTGAAACCTGAAACCTGTTTTGCATATCCTAGAACATAGAACTTACCCAGTCACTGGTCCGAGGTCAGTTCCAAGGTCTATCCAAGTTATATCTGTATTATTATTTGAACAATTACAATTCATTAACCATAATTTATATCTAGACACATGAAAAATAAAATGTTAATAAAGTAAAAATCTTGGACATAAAATGGAAAAACTCGGATTAGTGCTTTCAAATTATACATTTATTACCGAACGGAATGGGATATTAGAGGTTCGCACGGAAACATTGACCAAAAAAAATATTAGAACTTGTTCGAGATTCTAAATTCCTTCAATTAATAACGTAGAAATCTACCCATTGAAATAGTTTATTATTTTTTGGAGCTTGAAACCTTCCTTACATGTCTTAAAATTTGGAACCTGCAAGTTCCACCGGTGGTTCTTAAATTTTAAGTTCTACCTTGAAACCATGTTCATTCTTACTTTTGCCGCCGGTCACAGTGGTCATCGTCCGTTGTAGTGTTCACGCCCTTTCATTTAGAGACTAAATTGGAAAAATGGAGAGAGTTAACCCCTGCACAGCTGATTTTGTTGACTTTTAAACCCAGATTTACTTCAATAATCTCTAATTAGGCCGTGTGACTAATATAATAATGTTGTCATAAAACTGTGCGACCCCAACAAACACATTTCAAGGGGCAGAGAGAGAGAGAGAGAGAGGTTGGTGTTGTTGTATTGTAATGGCACCTTCCCTTCAAAGGCAAGGGAAGTTAGATTAGATCTGTCATCGCTTTGCTTTGCAAATGTCCCGGTCCATCCATGGAGCCCTGCATCCGTGCGATGCATAGGCGCCAACTGGGCCATGGCAGGCTGTCCTCATCACTGCTCTTCACCTGTCACATGGTGACTTGTGCCCCCTCCATCATCACAGCGGCGAATTTCATCATTCAAACACAGACA
Source organism: Eucalyptus virginea (assembly GCA_014182375.1). Lineage (NCBI taxonomy): Eukaryota > Viridiplantae > Streptophyta > Magnoliopsida > Myrtales > Myrtaceae > Eucalyptus > Eucalyptus virginea. Next base: position 1,804,879 of record CM024514.1, read on the forward strand.
CCCAGACTCTGCCAAAAGTTGGCACAAAGAGACACTGAAGTATCAAAAATTACGAAAATGACACTTAAGTATCAAAATCGGAGCAAGATAGATCACTTAAGTGCCATCGGCGAGAAAATCCGGCTAAAATGCTGACGTGTAAATTTTTCGGCGAGCTGCACGCAAAACGACATTATTTTGCATGCGATGTGGCTAAACAATATCAAAATGACGTCGTTTTGGTATAATTTGAATTTTAATATAATAATTAATGTAAATTTTAAAAACTAATTAATTTTAAAAAGGCGGGGAGGGGGAGAAGGGAGGCAACCGACGGCTGAGGGAAGGAGGAGGAGGGAGGTGGCGGCAGCTGAGGGCCACCCCGGCTGCCTCTCTCCTCCCCCTTTTTTTTTTTTTTTATAAATTAATTAATTAATTATTTAAAAATTTACTTTAATTAATTATTATATTAAAATTCAAATTATACCAAAATGACGTCATTTTTGTGTGTGGTTTGCTGAGTCAACCTTCCGGCGATCCACGTAAGCAAAAAAATTAATAAAAAAATGTCATGTATGATTTCGCAAGTTTCGCCAGATGTGGACTCAAGATCTCATTTTTCATAAAAAGTGGTCTTAAGTGTGTCACTTTCGTAACTTTGAAGACTTAAATGTTTATTTGTCTTAACTTTTAACTTGAAGCAATCTTTTGCCTTCAAACGTGTTTATGTTTTCTTTTTGGGTTCTTCGAAATGGGAATTAAATAGAAATCCGTTCATATGCATTTTTTTTTTTTTGAGATTAGATTTAAAATATAATAATAATGTAGAAAATTTTATTTTTTTATTTCCAAAAATAATTCAAGAATGAAACTCAAATCATTTTCTTTTTTTTTTCTCTTCCTCCTCTTTTTCCCTTAGCCGATTGTCGGCCTTGACGATGGTTGGCAACTAGCTAAATGAGGTTTGACGACCTTGTTGGAGTCTCACCATGGCTAGTCAAGGCTTGGCTTCGCCAAAACCTCCCGATGATTGGATAAGGTCAACCTCATAGGTTGAGCCTCGCCAACTCTCATCAACTAGCTAGTGGAAGAAGAAGAAAAGGTAAAAAGAGAGAAAATGTAATTAAATTATTTAAAAATTAAAAAAAAATCTAAGTCATAAAAAAATTTGAGAATCATACTAAACACATTTCTATACATTTCTATACTAAGAATAGAAATTTCATATAATTACCAAATGCATTCTTATTCTCAAAAATTATTCAAAGGAATATAAATGTTAAGATTATTTATCATTATTGTATCATGCGTTTATAACTCGATTGCACGAATGACATCTGGCATTCGAACAATGTGGAAAGCTGTTAAAAATAGTTTAGCTCCTGCCTACCATGTAAATTGCTTGACTCGACCCATTTAAGTTTCTACTTGGTGTGATTCGATTGCATATATCACTGGCATTGAGATTAGGCCTCCATTCCAAGACGTTGAAAGACAATTTAGGCCCTCATTCAATAAAAAACTAGGCACCCGCGATTCGATTTACCGATGATCGAAATGTTTAGGACTGCTTATTTATGTCACGCGTGCTTGTTCTGGCCACGACCGCGTGCAGATGAAACTATGGATTTTTCTCCGTGCTGGAAACACGTCAGATTTCCAACGTCATACGGTATTAACTTTTTATTATTCTCGGACTTGTCAGATGGGTGTTTTGAGTCTTGATCACTGGCACGCGCAGAAAACAATAATTATAATAAAGAAAGATAGCGCCGTGTCTATTTTAAGTACCCAATTATCTTAATAGTCGGGCCTAGTCATGTGACTTGGACATCAAATTAAAATAGTACTCTTTAGCTATTGGATTTGGATGAGGTAGAGTATATATATGTATATGTATAAGTCAGACATATACCGTCATAGTATTTTAATATAGAATATTTGTGCATGCGACCACCGTTTTCGCCACATAAATATTTCCAATAAAAATAATAATTAAAAGACCACTTGGAGATTTATAATTTTATATTATGTGCCCGGTGATTGTTGAAAAATCCAACACTTGCTGACAGATTTGTCTCTTTATTTTTTGTTTTCATTTTCAATCGGCCTCGCCGGAATTGACGCTCTTGATTTACCCTCGAAAAGTTCAAATCTCTAGACATCCATTTGACTATCCTTACGTAACCTCTCGAGAGCCTTGCACATGCGTGCATACCGTGTGCGTTTGGTTTAACTCTCGTACAAAAGTATTTGAAAAAAATGCAAAAATCTTCAAGTTAAAGAGATTTTTATGAAATGCGCATAATAAGGTACTTTTACTTCAAAAGGAAAATCCTAAAACAGGTGAAGGACTCAGCGGGTGGCAAGCAGATGGCGAGTCGGATCTAACACCGATTGTATTATTTTATTACTTCTTTTTTTGGGGGGTACAAGTGAGAATGGTAGCTGAGATTTCCTGCTTAATATATTAATTAGGAATCGTCCAAAATTAAAACTTTGATTCGTTGTAAAGCGAGGAAATGATTAAAGTTGAAAAACCTCGGGCCACCACCGCCCTCTCAAACCCCCAAACGCCGTTTGCAAAAACAGGGGGTCTCCCTAACTATGCGTGTTCTAATTTAGGCTCGTCCAAGGTTTAAAAAAAAAAAAATTATTAGATTTTTTTATATGAAATTAACCAGGCTCAATTATCAAGGTACGGTGAACGGGTCAAGTCCGATGAAGGAAATTGCTTGTCCAAACTTGCCCATTTCATCCTTCGGCCTAATCAGACCTAGGCAGACCGTCCTCCTGTTTGATTTGGTCCAAAATTAATCTTCACTCAAACGAAAAAATAAAAGTTGGTTTAGCTTAGATTGCTAACAACTTCTTTGAATATTTGTGTGGTTCAAGCCTAACTGGCGAAGATGGCAAGCATCATCCATGCCGATTCTAATGAATGATTTCATCACTCTTGATTAGTACGACCGGCATTAATAGAGCCACTAAGTGATGAGCTAACTAGCATGGCTAAATGTGAAAGCGCGTTATGACGTGACCCCCACGACATTGTGCATTTCTCTTTCTTTCTTTCTTTTCCTTAAGGGGAGGGGGTCCATGGATGATTAAGTAAGAATTTCATTGCACGTTCCCCAATTTTCAGGGGACTGACCTAGCTTAAATATTCATAAGTATGCAGCCACAATCAATCGCCGTCTAAGACTTTCGACCGAGTGCTACCCTTATATTATATTTGTGCCTCGCTTTACACGTATTTGATATAGATGGGTATAAGTATTTTAGGACTTTAATTTCACAACCTGATATTAAATTGAGAAGGCCTTCGGAGCATTTCAAAAAGTCAAATATGCCACGCATTTTTACCGGTGGATAATGGGAAAATTACCAAAAAAAGTCTCAAATATTGTGTCTTTGCTGATTCAATCATAAATATTTCAATTATACTGATTAAGTCCTAAATCTTTTCACATTTTGTTAATTACGTTTATTCGATCAATTTTGGCCAAAATTTGTTAATGCGGATGCCAACTGTCATACGTGCAAATGATGAATGAATAAATTTTAAATATATAAATATATTTTTTTGAATTTATTTACTTATTCTTTCATTTTTTTTCTTTTTCCTTTTTTTCTTTTTTCTAATTTTTTCCTTCTTTTCTTTTCTTTTTCACTAAGGCCGGCAAGATGAGAGTTCGACGACCCTTGTTAACCACAATAATATATATATATATATATATATAATATTTTTTAAAAATTATCCATATCAATATTAGTACGTCACATAGAACGTCCAATATCGTATTGGCGATTTTTGGCCAAAATTAGCCAGATTAACTAAATTAAATGTGAAAAGGTTAACAATTCAATGAGCACAAAGATTTATGATTAAAATTAATAAAAGTGCAATATGTTTATGGCTTTTTTGGTAATATTCCAAGTGGATAACATATAGTTGCATCTACAAAATAACTAGTTACATGATCCGAGTTTTGCACGGACAAATATTGATAAAAGTAATCTGACCTGTGTATTTTTTTTTTTTTTTACTTGTGTTTATTCTTCTTTTTATTATTAGTGCCGATGATTTTTTCATTATGTTATCTGGGGCTATCATCCACTGAGTGTAGAAAATACTAAGCAAAAATATTGGTCAAATCGAACGTACAAAATGCAGCTAAAAGTTTTAAACTTTGTTGACGTAGACATTAATGGGAATTTTTTTTCGGTACTCATATAACAGAAAAAACTACAAAAGAGGAGTTTGAATAATATTAGCTTCATCACAAATTAAATCTAATTTTTTAGAGTACATGGATTTCTTTATTTAATGATATATTCTTTAAATGGCATTTTCATTCACTTTTAATGGCTAAGTTAAAACTCTATGTCATCTCTCCCTATAACTAAACCGTTTCTAAATTCATGGTTATCGGCAGCCTCCTCCTCTATGGACTTTGAGTCAATCAAGATCAACATCCACTTTAGACCAACCACTTGCCATGTTGCGAATCGGGTAAATTGAAGTCACAATTAGAATAAAGGGAATCAACGCACGAGCTGACAATAAATCAGGGGTATGGAGCTAGCCTGTGGTTGTGAACAGTGCCGTAAGGCGTGCTTGCTCCATAGTGGGCAATTGTTAACTATGTTGGTAAATTTATTGCAGCATAGATATTTTACTAACCACACTCGTAAAAGTTGAAACAAGTTGGCAACTTACTTATTTAGTAAAATGTTGACAAACTCTTTATAGTGTTGGTATGGTAGATTACTAGCCACATACTTGTAAAATTTCAACAAAAATGATAACTTATTAATTTAACAGAATGTTGGTATATTTCTTATAGTGTTGGTAGATTAGAGCTAAAATTATTTAAAGAACATGTTCTACGGGTGGGTTGATATTGTATTGATCATAGATTATTTATGATTAATACGTTACTCTAAGTTCTATGATATTATTCCTAACATAAATTATGCCTTTCCTGTTTTCTTATAATTGTGTACACATGATTTGTCACAAACTAGTAGGAAAGTATTTTCGAGACATTATTGTTGACTGTAATGAAATTACGATTACATATTTTATTTGAACCTTATAGGGCGCATAATAAGAACTGCAGTATATAGAAGGAAGTGTTCTGCAAAAATAGTACACAACCGCCACAACTCATATTAAACAATTTATCATATTATGATATTATGATGGACATTCTAAGTGATTGTTTATACGCACGCATAATATTTAATGTATTAAAGCTTAATCAGGCCAAGAGGGAGATTGATTGAAAAAATCTGGAAAATATTGAAAATGTCCCTGAAAGATTGGCTAAATTGTGCCTTGATAAAATCATATCGTATCTTTAAGTTGCTAGAATATTATGGAAATAACTGATTGCTATGGAAACAACATACGCATGGGTCCAATTCCCTCAGAAAAGCGCTAACCTTAAATCGAGTCTTAATCCTGACACGAAACCTTTTTTTTTTTAATTTCAAATAATAATGACAACTTTAACTTATGTCCCAATTTTAAATCAAACTTTTTCTGGTCTCATAAAACTATCCACTTTTAAGTGGCACCTAAATTTAGAACCCATTAGGCTTCCTTCAAATTTCCGCTTAGTACACGTGGAATAACAAGTCTAATCTTTGACGGCGTCATTAAATGGAAATGCGAGGGCGCCAGTTTTGGGTAGCAACTAAAAGTTGGTACTTTTCCATGATATAACAAAAAGTCGAGGTCAAAATTGGGACTCAATCTAAAATTAATGCATTTTTATGAGACGAAAAAGTTTGGCGCCGTAGTTAGTGCTTTTTCATATAACAAAGAAAAGTTTGGGCCGAAATTGAGACCCGACTTAAAGATAGTGTTTTTAAAGAGAAATAAAATAATTATTTCAAAAGATAGATGCTTGGCGAAATTATGCCGTGTAATATAACTCATTATTTTATTTATTATTTTAATTCATTTCAAATTTATTTAAATGAGTCAAATTTAGGAAACAAAGCTACATAAATATTAATATTATGGTTAATCATTAAATTTTCGATGTTAATATTTACATAATCAATTATATTACATCATTAAATCAAGTAAACCAAGTGGGATTTTTTTTTTCACTCAATATATTTAATATGTTCTAAATTATAATCAATATATTAGCGGGAAGCTATATTCTTTTATTTCTCATACTTCTATATTACCTTTTGTATCTTTTAAACTTGTCTGGGTCACTTAGTGATCAACACGTGGGCCACGTCAGCAGATGGGTCCCTCACGGGACCGTAAGGAGGATGGTATTTGATGCGTACCTAACGCATGTTTTCGTAACAGGGGAGAGTCTTTCATCATGGATCCATCGGCTTGATCGAGGAGCCATGCAGATCAGCCCATGCAGGTCGCCGGGGACGCCGGGGCTCTGCTCTCCTACGATCCGAACCTCAGGCTCCCGCTGCGGCCATCGCCGAGGCGGCTCACGCGCAGATCATGAGCACCTGGGACGAGGCGGACGTCATTAAAGTGAGCGACGACGAGCTGGTGTTCCTCACGGGGGGAGCAACGGGATTGACGATGAATCTGCGATGTCTCTGTGGCACCCCAACCTGAAACTTCTACTCGTCAAGAAGGTCAGTGGATCTGGAATTTCTACCGTTGACTTGCTGTTGTCGTCCCTAGTCGGCGGCTACAACAAACCACGCTGTTCCATGCGCCTCTTGCTTTAGGTGGGAGTTTGGTCTGGTGTAAAGAGACAGTAACAAGGAAGTCTAGGAATCGAAACGACGAGAGATCTAGCACGTTCTTTAATAAATCATCAAGTTAGTTCCAAAGGGTTTAACATTGAATAGCAAATTCGAAATTGGGTCGTTGTCTTTCCTCCACATTTCGTAGTAGCATCGTCGGAATGTCCCTATATGGTGAATTATAAGTGTTGTAGTATTGGAAGGAAGCTTTCGGCATAAATATTGCACAACCGCCATGACTCACATTAAACAATTTATCATATTTTGGTATTTTGAGGGACTAAGTATTTGTTTATTGTCATCGAGCACGCATAAATAATTAATATATTAAAGTCTATCTTGAAAATATTTGGAAAATCACCAAAAGGTTGGCTAAATTGTGCATTCATGGTATCATTAAGTCGCCATATCTTTGTGGAAATAACTAATTACTATGGAAACAACATAAATATATTAGTTCAATTCCCTTAAGAGGCATCAACTTTAACTCAGAGTCTCAATTTTGCTTTGAATTTTTTGTTTGTCTCATAAAAAAATCAACTTTAGCTTGTCTTCCGATTCAAATGCAGACTTTTTTTGGTCTCATAAAAATGCATTTACACATACTTTTAGCCTATAGTCAAATCTAGCCTTCATCAAGTATCCATATCTCTTGTTAAAAAAAAGTATCCTTCTCTGAACCCAAAAATAAAATGTGTCCATCAATTAGTACGTTTGCAGTGACACAACGAAATTGTAATGACATCATGAAATGGAAATTTGATAGAGGTCATATTTGGCTATTGACTAAAAGTTGATTTTTTTTATGAGGTAGCAAAAAGTTGAGGCCAAAATGAAAACTCGAGCCGAAGATGGTGCCTCTTTATAAGACAATTTTTTTGAGCTAGTATGAAGATGCGCGCTAAAATTGAATTCTTTTCCTTTCTGCAAGGACCAGGAGATTGGATCTTATTCTTTTTAGACAAAAAAAAAAGTTTGATATAGAATAGGATTTTAATTAAAGTTGGCGCTTTTTAAGTAAATTATACCCATTATTGCAAAAGTTCTTTTGCGAAACTATGCCATATAATATAATAATTATTTTTTAATATTTTAATTTCATAATTATTTTTTAATGTTAAATATATACATGATCAATGATGTTACATTATTAAATCAAGTAAAGTGAGTGGAATTTTATCACTCGATAAGGTAGGCATAGTCTATATTATACTCACTTATTAGCATGATGCAATATTTTATACTGGCCGGCCACCCAGTCTTCCAATTGGCGCCATCATTTCCCTGTACCACGCCCCAAGTTTCCCTGGGGGAAGATGTCGCGGGGATTAGACGTGGCTGCCCTCTCCCGTAAATGAGTCGCCGGGTCAGCCAATGGGGCCGGGATCTTTATCTAGGCCCGGATCCCGGCCTGGGAGGGGCGTAAGGGGTCACTCTCCCCAGGGAGGTTCTCCCTCCGTTTCCCTCTTTGAGCAGTTTAAGGACCTGCTTAGGTCCTATATTCTATTGCTACTTTACCCTCGTATCTTTTTACTTTTTGCTTTAACTAATGTTATCATCAACTTTACATGAATGGAGTTGATTATTTCCCATCATGCAATAAAATAAGATATATCTTTAGGCTTTGTTTGCTTTTTGGACCATAAACTCTGACCAATATATAATGTGATCTTTAAACTTTCAATTTATTTAATGTAATTCCTAAACTTTTGTCATATATTCAAACTAATCCCTAAACTATATGAAAATATTAAATATTGTCATTCCATTAATTTAAGTTTAGGGACAACATTAAGCATTTTCGTATAGTCTAAGAACTAGTTTAAACATATACCAAAAGTTCATAGACAACATTAAACAAATTTAAAGTTCAAGAACCATATTAAACAAATTGAAAATTCATGAATTATATTGCACATTGAGTCTAAATTCAATGACCATTTGTATCATTATCCTCAAAATATTTCATTGCCCACAAAATTGTTTTGACTTAAATTGTTATCGATAATAAAAATATTTTCCATCAATTAATTATTTCAAATGATATAAGTTATTACTTTTTAGAAATTATTCATTTTTTGCAAAAGAAAGAGAGACTTTACGAGCCATTCCATCATTCACGGAATCTTTAACTTTTGCTCAAGCAGCTTCGTTAACATATAGTTATGTGCAGTATATTTTGTACTTACTCAGTTTATCAACAAAAAGCAATGAGAAAAGGAGAAACTTTCACGACTGGATCGGCGATAGACGAAGCGAGACTTTGGATTCTCGCATGACGGCGACAAAAGGGTATTCATCGATTCGGTTCGCGCGTCAGCTTCGTTCGTCTTCTCCGGCCACGAGAAACGTCGCATCTTCGCCGATCCCTGAAGGGGGAAAAGATGGAAAAGGGATTTCTTTCCATGGGCGAGAATCTTCTTAGGGGCCTTTAGCTTCATCCCGGATGAATCTTATCTCGACGTTCGTGTTCCTCTTCATGTTCGGCCACGGAACTGGAATGGAATAAAGCTGGGGCGGTTCGAAATGAGGTTCTGCACGTCTCGTGTGAAACCTTTGGGGGAAAGGGGGAAGGTGATGGATAAGAGAATTCAAGATGTAACAGTTGAAAGAGAAAGGAGAACGGGTTGCGGTTGAGTTTGTTGTTGCTGCCTTGAGATTATGACTCTCTGGATCTTGCAACAAATATGATATTGAGCAGCGCCCGAAGCTTAATTGGCCGACGGTTGCAGCCACAATTATTAGGTGTTGTGGTCACCTAACAATCAAAATCAATCTCTCTCTCTCTCTCCACGGTGCATGCGGAGGGCGGGTTCTCATAGAGCACCTTGGCGAAGTGACTGCGGATGTAGTGGTTGCGGTGAATTTTCGGGTCTATCTCCCCTCTCTCTCTTGGGTGGTGAGTTCAGATTGAGCATATACCAATTAAGTTCACCAAATGCATGACCATATATTATATGATGTGATGATTGATATTCCAATATTTTTGCGAACAAAAAATATGAAATAAGAAACTTAAGGAAACTTTATATTTCTTTTTTTTCGGTTTTAGCTTTATCCATTTGTATAAAGAAACTAATGGCATCGGCCGGACTCTAGCAATATACTTCACCTATAAGACCCACTTGATAGTATGTTTAGACAAATTCATCATTTACAAATGTAGTGAAAAACGATTGACCCACAAAACCCATCTAACCCGAGTTTTCCGATAGGCAAGTTTTTCAGTGAAGATCATGGCATGTGGTGATGATCAATCGATTTGAAATGGAAGAAGAATATTAAGTCGAGAAGGACCCATTGATCAAGGAATAATTGTAATAGAAGGTTGGAAATCAATTACTTATTATTAAAAGAGTGACACACAAGTTAAAAGGCCGTTATAGATTATGGCAGGAAAAGATTGTGACCCATAATGGAATGACTCGTTAAAAGATAGAGGGGATGAATCAAAGTAAAGGACACGCAAACTTATCCTCGAGGCATTCAACAAAGACAATGCGCTTCGTTCAACATCAATGAAGAGACTCATTAGATTTTAAAGGAGATCACTTCAATTTTGCTTAAGTTTTGAAGCTCAAATACGAATTAGATTAGGCTTCCTAATTCCAACGCTCGTCTTCAAGCTTTCCAACCATGTCTTGTAACGTTTTTTACTTTCCCTTCGCATTTCATTAATTGCCATCGAGACGTTTGTGTTCAAAGTCAGTCATCGAGTAAGCATAACACTTAAGAATAAAAGTTCCTCGCAGTTTCCTTAAATATTTTCGATTATTTGGCTAATGTATTAATTAGATAACCGAACCGTACAAAGTCGAGGCTTCAAGGCATATTTGAATCCTTCGGCTTTTGATTTGAGGTCAGATTTGATATTTTAATTGGCCATCGATTGAATTCAATTAGATTTTAATAATTAAAATCATCAAGTTTCTGGTGACCACAATTAAATAATGACACACATGACAATCTTATAACGAAATTACTGCTAGATTCAAGTGAAACCTCGAATTGGAAATGAAATTTAATTCCCTGGATTTGTTTCTTTGAGCTTTTAAAGTCAAAAGCGATTTTTTCCCCTTTCCCCATCAAATTCAACATATCATCCAAATTTCAATGAATTACTAAAAAAAAAATATACACGCGGATCTAAAAATAATGGCAATACCATTTTTAGAGTTTTTAAATACAACACATTGAAAAAAAAAGTCAAAATGCATGCCCCACTAAATTTGAAACAAAAAAGAATAGTAAAAGATAAAGATAACTCCATATGAATCTAAACCTAGAAATGTAGTTGCGTTTTGCTTATCAACAAATATTATCTTTTCCCACAATCCAGCGGTTCTAGCGTCTCCATCAAAACACGTGTAAGGCAACAACCGCAACATCAATATCCAAAAATATCTATTTAGGATTTGTTCATCTTGTTACCTCGAAATTTTCACTTACTGTTTACTGCTATGATTCTGCTTTTGTTATGATTGGATAAGTCCGTTTGTTATTAATTATCCTTTCGACAAATCCCTCCAAAAATTTCCGTAATTCCATCCGATTTTCTAATAATTCGAGGGGTAAAAATAAAATAATGGACCAGAAAAAAACTGCAAGAGCCAATAAATCCTATTTTGGATTTATTAGATAAGCTCGATTTTATCCATATTTATCCAAATGATATATTTAAAATTTCCCGAAATCGGAATTTTTGTTTTTCCGGTATCCTCGTCTTTATCTCTCCCCGACTCGACTCGACTCAACTACTCCTTCCTTCTCTGCCGCTATAAAAAACCCTGAAAATCACTCTTCATCTTCTCTCTCCGTCTTCTCCTTTCTCTCTCTACACATACGCTGTTTCTCTCTCTTCTCGCCTCCTCTGCAAATCCATCTCCTTCCTCCTTCGAACCCTCCACCCGCGATCCCGATGGCTTCCCGCAACAATGGCATCTCCGGCGCCGGCGGCAAGGGCCTCATCGTGAGCTTCGGCGAGATGCTCATTGACTTCGTCCCGACCGTGTCGGGTGTCTCCCTGGCGGAGGCCCCGGGGTTCCTCAAGGCCCCCGGCGGCGCCCCCGCCAACGTCGCGATCGCCGTGACCCGCCTCGGCGGCCGGTCCGCGTTCGTCGGCAAGCTCGGGGACGACGAGTTCGGGCACATGCTGGCCGGGATCCTGAAGGAGAACGGGGTCAACGGCGACGGCATCAACTTCGACCAGGGGGCGCGGACCGCGCTGGCCTTCGTCACGCTCCGCGCCGACGGGGAGCGCGAGTTCATGTTCTACCGGAACCCGAGCGCCGACATGCTGCTCAAGCCCGAGGAGCTCAACCTCGAGCTGATCAGATCTGTAAGTGCTCCCGATTCCTCCACCTCCCTCGATCCATCGATCGCTCGAACCGCTCGTTCGTCCCCCTCCTCCGTTCGCGCTGCTGATTCGCCGTGAATCGCGTTGGGATCGAGCTTCAGGTTCCGGAATCTAGGCCCACCGTCACGTGGGGCTCGACCCCTTGCGATCCGAACACGTCAACGCGTCCCGCGGACGTAATCGGACGGCTCGAATTGGAACGTCGGCATTGCGGATTTTCTCTATCTTCTTCCCCCCCCTCCCTCGAGATTCCATCAGATCTCTCTCTGCCCTTTCGTTGAGGAAACGGGGGAGCGAACGAGGCCGCGCGAGGTCCCTCTCGCCTCCGACTGTCGCGATCTCACGTGCATGTCGCGTGACGGCATTCTGGGTGGGACCCTTTGGTGAATAATCCCTTTCCGGGGCCCACTGCGGGCCCCGGATGATTCTTTTTGGAGAGATTTTTGGTCTTTTTCCTTTTTTTCCCTTTTCTCTCTGATGACCGATATTATCTCCGTCATTTTTATAAAATAAAAAATCGAGAGTCCGCCGATAAACAGTTCGAACTGGACTATGCAGTCGGTGATGTGATCTGCTCTCGGATTGGATATTTATCGTCGATTGCCAATTTTCGGGGGGATTTATTTTTTCTCGTGCGTCGGATCGCGCACGCTTCTCCGTCAAAGCTTTGACTTTTGGTTGGCGTTTCCTGAACTTCGGCGCGTACTCTCTCTTGACCACGCCTACCGCCCCTCTTATTTTATTTATTTATTTATTTTTTCTGTATGTAAATAAACTGGCTCATCGTCATGAGTGATGGAGATTTTCTTTTAAATACTATTGTGAAGAATTACTTGATAATCAACAAAGGGGTTGTTTTCAGAACTTCTATTATTGAGTAAAGGCGTTTTTTTTTTGGGGCCCGGGGGCGGGGGGAAGGGATGAACAGGTAAGATGATAGTAACAGTGGTGATCTTTGTGTTTGAGATTTGGGTCCCTGATCTGATTATCCTAGAAATTTGGCGTCAATTGAAAAATTGATGTGATGGGTCAGGTGGATTAGTACTATCGTTGATGAACAGCGTAGCCATTGTGATACCAAACGATATTTAATGTTGACATTGGATGAACCCATGAAGGAATATAAGTCTTGAAGATTACCTGCTGTCGGCACCATTCTTAGGACTAGTTATCTGATTTATTTGGGGTTCATTAGCCTTTTGCCTGTGACTTTGCAAAACACGGAAGTTTAAGAAAACGTAACCTTACATGGCAAAACTAGCTAGAGTAAGAAGCCCCTGTAATTATTGAAATTTTTTTGAAGATGAGATTGGCATGCTTCATGTATCGACTCCAATATCACCTGTTTTTATATATATATTACAACCTTGGAAAATTTCAGTGACGGTAATTTTTATTGACCAGAAATCCTCAGTCTAACGTGTGTTTCTTAATAGGGGAAAGTCTTTCGTCATGGATAAATCTAACGTGTGTTTCTTAACAGGCGAAAGTCTTTCATTATGGATCCATCAGTTTGATTGTGGAGCCATGCAGATCCGCCCATCTTGAAGCAATGCAAGTTGCCAAGGACGCTGGGGCTCTGCTCTCCTATGATCCAAACCTCAGACTACCATTGTGGCCATCACCTGAGGAGGCTCGTGAGCAGATCAAGAGCATTTGGGACAAGGCAGATATCATTAAAGTGAGTGATGTTGAACTGGAGTTCCTCACAGGGAGTGACAAGATTGATGATGAAAATGCAATGACACTGTGGCACCCCAACTTGACACTTCTCCTTGTTACTTTGGGTGAGCACGGTTGTAGATACTACACCAAGGTCAGTGGATGCGAAATTCCTACTTGTCACTTCTCTTTGCAGACTATTGACTTTTTGTTGTAGTCCTTTGTGGAAGCTACAACTAACTATGTTATTATGCACCTCATACTTTATGTGGGAGGTTGGTCCGGTGTAGAGAGAGAGAGAGTAAAAGGACGGTCTAGGAATTGAAATGATAGATCAAGCACATTTTTTAACAAATTATCCTATTAGAAATTGTTCAACTCTAATATAAATTTGAATTGGGTTATTGTCTTTCAGTCATATTTTGTAATAGCAGCATTGGAATATGCAACAGGAAGCATATGGAGTTTTTCTTTCTGTGTTATAAATGTGCAGACAACTTTATTTTAGCAGTTGCTGTTGGCAATCTTGCTCGGTTTTGCAGGAAAATTTTGTTTCTAACCCATGTATTTGAAGTGAGAGTTATATGAAAAGTAATGTCCTTATATGATACAACGCCCTACTTGGATGTCCTATTCTGTTTGGTTGGGGTGCGTGGATAGGTTGGTATGATCATCCTTGGACTTGTTCAGAGTTGGCTTGAATTTATTATATCTCATGCAGCTAACTGTGGATTGAAGCCCTACCCTCACCGTCTGTTGTGTGATTGTGGTTATGTATCTGTCTTTCTCCTCTCCACTCCCATATATTATTCTGCTGAACTTCATATATTAAAGAATAACAAGTTGCTGAACGATGAATTGTTGTGGGAGCTATGAAGTCTTATTTAAATTTTCCTTGGGAAAATTAAAAATCACCGGACCACTAAAGTTTCCTTATGTTTCTGCCAAAATTCAGCACTTTCATGGACAAGTGGAAGCATTCCATGTTAACACGGTTGACACAACCGGGGCTGGTGATTCCTTTGTCGGGGCACTCCTCTGCAACATTGTTGACGACCACTCCATTCTCGAAGTATGTATCGGACTACATTTCCGGAACAATGCTCGCTTGCTATTCTGATAAACTCCTTTATAAGCATTGGGATTTGTTGGATAACGTGCATATTGTCGATTTGCAGGATGAAGGAAAATTGAGGAAAGTCCTGAAGTTTGCAAACGCGTGCGGAGCCATCACCACCACCAAGAAGGGAGCGATCCCTGCCCTCCCGACCGAGGCTGATGTCCTCAGCTTGATTGATGGCACGAAATAATGCATTGGAACAAGCTCCAATTCTTCCATTTTCTGATTTTCCCTTAGGACTAGTCGTTGCTTGCTTCCATTTTCAATTGAAGAGAGTCTGGTTAGCATTCCTGCTGCTTCTGTATTCCCATTGCTCCCCTGCGTATGGTTTTACAGACTCCTTTGCTTTCTTAAGATATATAAATAATCCTAATAAAATTTTTGGGCTTGTGGGGGCCGTAAGCAGGTCCTCGTCTCGTCTAGCTTTTACCTTTTTTCCTCCTAAAGTGGTGCATACCCAGTTAGCCATCATTGATGTCGCTGGTCTAATCCTCTTGCACTTTTTAACTTTTCATTCAATTCAAATGAGGTTGGCTGCTGGTAGTCTTGTTGAAATGCACTACCTAATCTAGCGTCTGCGAGAGACCTCCTTTAAAATATAGAAACGTGGTTTTTATTATCGTCAGGTGGGTGGCAGGAGGCTACTAGGATAGCGAGTAGGGACCCCGTGCTGGTTTTTTTTTTTTTTGGTAAAAAACCCCGTGCTGGTTTTGGTTTTGGTTTTGGTTTTGGTTTTGGCTGAAAATGTACGAAAGCATTAATAGTCAGTCACCTGCATCGCGAAACGTGCCCACCTACCCATCTTGGACCCCACGCCCCCGTCGTCTCTACACGTTGCCCTTCTTCTTATCTATTCAAATTTGAATTCAGTCTCTTTGGTTTTACATCTGATTCGAGTGCACAATTGATAAAAAAATGGAGGGATATGGATCGAGGCCTTGTCAAAATAAAGTTGTATGCGTATGATCGGCTGCCGTGTATCATTTTCAAGCGCCCACCGGAGCGCTTCTGCTTCTAGTCCTCACTATTTGGCTCGCGGGCCATTCTATTGCGCGGGCTAGATGTGTAATCTTTCTTGGAAGCGGATGTTTATATGGTTTAATATTAGGGGTATGACTTATTGGTTCCCATTCCGCACAAATGTTAAAAGCATGCGACGTGATGTAAGGTACACGCATACTACGACTTAAGCATGTGCTCATTTTGTGATTTTTGTGTAATCAATTCACAAAATATTTCCATCAACCATTAACCTACTTATGATAAATCGCTAAGTTCGACTGGAATTTGAGACGTGGAGAGACAACGTGAACTAAGAAAATACTTGATGCATGCCAAGGAAGTTATTATATTTATCCTTAGGAATAATATATGTGAAAAAATAAGGATATTCTAGGAAATTGAAAGAAAATTTCATTTCCTTTAGATATATGAGGGCTTCACTTGTTGCACGAGAAGAATAAATAGTATTTCTTTTTCCAGGTATGCTTGGGCTCTTGTAATTATAGGACCTCTCTCAAACTCATAACAATTAATTTGTTAATATAATTTGCAAATGTCCAAAATGATAAATACTAATTATTAATTCATGTATTCTATTCAGTTGTATACCAAACCGCATTTCAATTTTTTTTTTTTTAAAAGTGTTTTAGGGTCGGTTTGTTAACTTATCCAATAATGATAGATTTTATTATTTTGTTCTTGAAACAAAAAATAAAAATAAAAATAAAAATAAAAATACAGAAATTCGTTTGGTAAATTTTCGATTCACGAAAACAAATTTGTCTCCAAGAATAGATATGAAACAAAATCAAGAAGTAAAAAATTGCTTATTTGTTTTTGAGAAAATTTCTATAATCAAGCCCAACCTATTTTTCTTTTTTTCTCTTTTCTTTTCTTCTTTCTCCTTTTCTCTCTTCTTCTTCTTCTTAGCCGATCACTAGTCACTGTCAACCGTCGCCACCGTTGCTGGCGATGGCCAGCGACCGGCCACATAGAATAAAGGAATAAGAAGGGAAAAAGGAAAAAGAAAAAAAATATAAAATATAAAAATAATAAAAATATAATAAAAATATTTAAAATGAAAAGAAACAAAAAAATTTAAAGAATTCTACCTAACACATTTCTATTACGGAAATAAAAAATTTAGGTAGTTACTAAACACCTTCAAATGTTCAAAAATTAGTCATTTAGTCTGTTTGTTTGTATTTCTTTTTTTGGTTTTGAACACTTTTTTTCTGTTTTTTTGTTCTTTTGTTTAGAAATAAAAAAGAAACAGAAATAAGAAACAACAAATTTGTGTTTTTATTTCTAAAACAAAACTTAGAAACACTTTTTTTATTTTCTTCTTCTTTTTTTCTTTCGCCGGTCGCCGGCCTCGGCCATGGCCGGCGATCGGCGACGAGGGCCGGCGGCCTTGCCCGGCCACGGCGAGGCTAGCCGGCCGGCCCAGGCGAGCTCGATCTCGCCCAGTCCGGCGAGGCCGAGCTCTCCCGGCCGGCGAGGCTCGGCCTCGCCGGATCCGGGCGAGTCGGCGTCCCAGGCGGTGGCCGGCGAGGCCGAGCCTCGCCGGCCGCTAGGCGAGCTCGGCCTCGCCGGGGCCGCGAGCCTCGTGGGCTGGGCGAGGCCGCCGGCCCTCGTCGGCCGGTCGCCGGCCATGGCCGAGGCCGGCGACCGGCCAAAAGAAGAAAAAATAAAAAATAAAAAAATAGAAAAAATAAAAAAATTATACAAATTTACCAAACGTGTTTCTGTTTATTTTTTATTCCTAGAACAAGTTTACTAAACGCATTTTTTGTTCAAAAATTGTTCCCCTAACAGAAACACTTTTTTCTATTTCGTTTCTTGAACAATTTTTAAACAAACACAAACAAACGCATTGTAGAAGTAGCCATTTCGTTCCCCATAACAAAATGGCTACCAAATACACCCTTAAAGGAATATTAGTGTGTTTCGAATTACTATATATTTTTCGTCCTTGTGAATTTCAATAAAAATATATAATCCGTAATAATTTGTTGTAGCTTTTACCGAATCATGGTATCAAACCACAACGAGAATAAAAAAAAAAAAAAAACCGCACAACGCACGAGATTGGAACCGGTCATTATTAAAGAGCGACATGCTCAAAGGGGTTACAATAAAAAGTCGGGAAAGCCCTTGATTTAGTTCTGTAGAGTATACTTGCCTCCTTCCTTCATTTCTGGAGGTCCGCCCCCGGATCTCCGTGGCAGCATTTTATGTCCCGGGCGCAACAAATCGGGGACGTCGTGGTGCCGGGGATTGCTAATGCCAAGAATGCTAAGAAGGCGACCACGGCGAGCTTCAATACGGACCTCATTGAAAACGTTGTAGGGTCCATTATTATGGAAAGGAAGGGGGATTTTCATTTTATTTTATGGTTTTTTTTTTTTTAGGGGCTTTGCTTGTTGAAGATGTATAGGACTCTTGGAAATCCCGTCTTTTTTTAGGTAAAAGGAAGAGGTGGAAACGATTAGATGCATTTATAATTGCATTAAAGATTGCGTTATATTTGGGAGTTTTGAAAGACTTCTTTTGCAAAAAATACGTTATTTATAAAACAGCCTTATTTCCACCCCCATTTAATTAACGTGGTCGCCGTTTTCTACTTCTATATGGCTTTTAGTTGCCACAATTAACAATTTCACATTTTTTCCATTTATTGTGGGCATCATGCTCGCATTTTTAATGTTGGATTAAGTTTTGTAGAAATTACTTTTGTTGATTTTTTTTTGTTTAAGATACTTAATCTGTTCTACTTGGCGAATACAAATTTTGACGCCCACGAGTTTTTAATGTGATCACTTGTTTACAAACTTACACTTTTATTGTGCTTATCACCATTACCTTCTCTTATTAATCATCATCTGTATACATAAACATACAATGGGATCATAGGATGAAATCAAAAAAGACCCTCTTTAAAGATTTTTTAAAATATAATCACAGGTACTTTTTCCAATGAGAAATTTTAAAAGGCATAAAATAGTAATTTTTTAAAATCATCGTTTTGAATTGATAAAAACTTATATCATCCATGAAATGTCTACAATAAAAATATCAAGATTTCTCATTGTACATAACTTTTTCACATCAGTGTTTTCAATGTATTATTGGATACTTGTAAAATGTCTTTACATGCTCTATGTAAAGATATTTCACAAATGATAAGGAAATTAAAAGAGCTATTTCATTTCTGAAATTAAGAGACTTGATATATATTATTTGATTTATTAAATTAAGAGGCTCGAAAATTTCTCTTTGAGTCCCCCCCGCACGACGTTTGACCGTCCCACGGTTATTAAATTAAGAGGCTTGATATATATTCTTGAAAATTTCTCTTTGGGTCCCCCCCGCATGACGTTTGACCGTCCCACGGTTAAAGGAAAGCCATAAAAGTTTACATGGAATACCCACAATAAACAAAAAAAAAATATGTGAAATATTTTAATTATGGCAATTGGACCTTAAATAAATAAAAGGCAGGCCGTTGCTTTAAACTGCAATTAAATGATTAAGGGCAATTTGTCTTTTTAGTGAAAATATGGGTGGATTAAGTATTAATACGGGGTTCTGACCCAAAAAAAAAAAAAAAAAAAAGGATTAATACGGGTGAAAATAGCACCACCCTATTAATAACTTCCAAAACATAGGTACGATGGTAAAGAAGATTGAAGCATTTTCCCTCTGTTGAAACATTTTACGGAATGGACCAAATTTTAAGAGACAATACATGCAAGAAAAGGAAACGAAATCGCTACATGTAATTAGTGCCACATTAGATTTGATTGCAATAAGCTAGTTCAAATCTAATAATCTAAGATTAAGACGCAATACCGGATGTTAAGCGGGCGGACTTGTGGAGTATTGCCATGGGCTACGTGGGACAAGAGGCGTCCAACCAACATTTGGAGGAAATCTTCCATGTAACATCTTTAGTACGATGTTTGTTATGGAATTGAATATCTCATATAATTCACGAAAATATCCTTTACAACCTTTTTTACAGTCTTATCGTACATGCGTTATTTAAAACTATTAAATTGCATAACCACGATTTTCAGTAGCTTGCAAAATGAGATATATAATTTAAAGATTATAAGATTGAAAGGATCGCCATTTTAAAGTATCCTTTATAAATGGCATGTTATATTGACAAAATAGCCATTTTAGGATACTAGAATAAATAAATAAATAAATAAATAAATCCATTAGGTAGTCTAGTCCATCAGAGTGATCATATGATTTTGCGAAATTGTGGATTAATGCAGGTAATAGTTTGTTACAAATCCTAGAGAGGAATAACTTGCAGCTTTGAAACATTACCAAGGAAAAAATACACTTGACTAAAAGGGAAGTTTTTGGCATAACCTTACTAAAAATGGTGGAAAATTATCAAAAAAAATCATAAACTTATTGTATCTTTACTAATTTAATCATCAATCTTTTAATTATGCCAATTGAGTCAATCCGACTAATTTTTGGCTGAAAAGCTAGCAATCCTCCATGTTACGGCCTACCATTGCTGGCTAGATTGTTAAGAAAAGAAAAGAAAAGAAAAAAAATTAAAAAGAAAAAAATGAAGTATTATTAAAAATTATTCATGTTAACACCAACCATGCCTCCTGCCGGCATTTTCAAAATTGGTCTAATGGACTCAATTTACAAAACATGAAAATGTTTATGATTCAATTGACATAATTAAAAAGATTAAGACTAAATTAATAAAAGTACAATAGGTTTAAGACTTTTTGAACAATATTCTCCATCGAGTTGATTGGGAGTCAGTTTAGTGCCTTCAATCTTATCATTTTTATTTCTTTCGTTACCTCCATATGGATAGAACAACGGAATGACTTGATTTCACCAATTTGACAATACCCGATTGTGCTTCCACAACAAATTTTGAGAATCCCAAGGCACTCATCCCATTGTAAAAATTACAAAAAAAGAGATTTTGTCGTAATATATTTATAAGGATTAAAATTATTTCCATATCGGTCACGATTAGGACTTGCTTTTGTTCAGGAGCCTACATAAACATTTCCATTACAACCTTTCTTTTCCGTCTTATTAAAGAGATGCTATTTAAAACCATGAAAATTTTAAAAAATCGCCATTTTTTCAGGAGCCTACATAATAAGTTATGTGCTTTAAAACGATAAGATTGACAAAATCGCCTTCAAAATCGCCTTTTTAAAGTAACCCTCTATATTATTCCAAAAAAAAAAAAAAAAAGTAACCCTCTATAAATGGTATATTATCTTGACAAAATAGACATCTTATGGATATGATTTATTGGTTCTCCTTCCGCATAAAGGTTAAAAGCATGCGACGTGATGTAAGGTCTATATGTACTACGACTTAAGCATATGCTCATTTTGCGATTTTTGTGTAATCGATTGGCAAGATATTTCTATCAACCATTAACCTACTTATGATAAATCACTAAGTTCGATTAGGAATCTGAGAGGTGCTGAGATAACGTGAGGCAAGAAAATACTTGATGTATGCCAAGGAAGTCGGTGGGTTCTGGGTAGTTTAGTTTAGAAAGGATAATTCGATTTCCTTCTTTGTATTTATAGTTACTGATATTATCCGTAGGAACAATATATGTGAAAAAATAATTGTTCGAGGATATTCTAAGAAATTGAAATAAAACTGCATTTCCTTTAGAAACATGAGGGCTTAACTTGTTGTGCGAGAAATGGGAATAGCATTTCTTTTTTCGGATATGCTCGAGCTCTTGTAATTGTTGGACCTCTTTCAAACCCATACCAATTAATTTTTAGTATAATTTGCAAATGTCCGAAATGATAAATACGAGATTATTAATTCGAGTATTTTATTCAGTTTTATACCAAATCGCATGTCGAATTTTTTTTTTAAAAAAAAAATGTAACTTACCAAATAGTGATTGATTCTATTATTTTGTTTCTGGAAACAAAAAAAGAATAAAAATATGTTTGATAAATTTTTTGTTCCAAAAAAAATTTATCCCTAAAAATAGATTTGGAATAGAATCAAAAATAAAAATTACTTTTTTGTTCTCGAAACAATTCTAGAATCAAACCCAACCTATTTCTCTTTTTTTCTCTTTTATTTTCTTCTTTTCTCCTTCTCTCTTCTTCTTCCTCTCTATCGGTCATCAGCCGCTGCCGTCACTATTGATGATGACCAGCGACCGGCCACAAAGAAGGAGGAAGAATAAGAGAAAAGGAAAAAGGAAAAAAAGAAAAGAAGAGAAAAATAAAAATATATAATAAAAGTATTAAAAAAAAAAGAAAAAAAAATTAAAAGTCATACCAAACGCATTTTTATTTTAGGAATAAAAATTTAGTCGATTACCAAACACATTAAAATGCTTAGAAATTATTTTCGGGAGAAAATAGTTACCGGGCACAACCTTAAAAGAACACTAGTGTGTTTAGAATTAATATATATATATATATTTAATGACCTGGAACCGTTGTCGGCCGACAGCCTAAACGTAAACCTGAGGTGGACTAAGCCACCACCACAGACCCAACCGCATTTGAGTCGCGCGAACGCGACGCCTGGGATTCGAACTCCTCCCCTTCATGAGGGGGAGTGAGCCCAAAGCCAGCTGGTGGCGGGCGGTGGTGAATTAGTATATATATATATATATATATATATATATATATATTTTTTTTTTTTTTTTTTTGATACCCAGAGAACCCCGTCATAAATGGCGGCCGGCGGGTAAACCCTGGAACGACGCTAGCGGAGGACCTACCACCCCGACGTCGCGCTTTAGATCCCGTGCGTCCTGCGGGGTTTGAACCCCTCCATCCTGGGTAGATGTCATGGGGACTCTTATCCAGCTAGGCCACCGCGGGCGGTGGTTAATTAGTATATATTTTTCATCCCTTTGAATTTCAACAAAAGTATATAATCCGTAACAATTTGTTTAAGCTTCTGCAAAAATCAAATCAAAACGAGAATAATTGAAATACCCGGGCGACGCACGAGATTGGAACCCATCATTATTATAGAGACATGACTAGATCGTCATGCTCAAAGGGATTACAATAAAAAGACGGCAAAGCCCATCATTATTTAGTTTTGTGGAGCATACTTACCTC
Organism: Eucalyptus virginea; assembly: GCA_014182375.1. Lineage (NCBI taxonomy): Eukaryota > Viridiplantae > Streptophyta > Magnoliopsida > Myrtales > Myrtaceae > Eucalyptus > Eucalyptus virginea. Next base: position 1,827,869 of record CM024514.1, read on the forward strand.
CTTCCTTCGGCCCTGGACGTCCGCCCTCCAGATATCCGAGGCAGCAGTCTCTGTCCCGGGCACAACAGATCGGGAACGCTGTGGCGCCGGGGATTGCCGATGCCAAGAGCGCTAACAAGGCGACCGCGGCGAGCTTCAACACGGACCTCATTGAAAAAGTTGCAGCGTCCATTATTATGGAAAGGAATGGGGGATTTTTACTTTACTTTATTTTATTTTTAGGGTTTTTTTTTTTTTTTTTTAGGGGCTTTGCTTATTGAAGATGTATAGGACCTTGGAGATCCCCCCCATCTTTATGTAGGTAAAAGGAAGAGGTGGAAGACGATTAGATGCATTTATGATTGCATTGAAGATTGCGTTATATTGGGGAGTTTTGAATTACTTCTTTTGCCAAAAAAATACGTTAGTTCTAGGGTAGCACTATTTTCACCCTTATATGATCAAAGTGCTGGCCATTTTCTACTTCTATATAGATTTTCGTTGCCATAATTAATATTTTTTTTTTTTGCATTTATTGTGGGCATCATGTTCGCTTTTTTAATCTTGGATTTAACTTTTGTAGAAATTACTTTTATTGATTTTTTTTTCAAGAAACCTAATTCTATTCTACTTAGCGAATAAATTTATTGATCAATTGTCAAGTAAGATATAGAAAAATTTCGGCACAGACAATTTTTTACTGTAATAAATTATTTATAAACTTGCGCTTTTATTGTGCACATCGACATTACCTTTCTTGTTAATCGTCATTTGTATACATAAACATATAATGGGATCATAGGATGAAAAAAAAAAAAATAAAAAGACCCTCTTCAAAGATTTTTCAAAATATAATCACAGGTACTTTTTCCAATGGGAAATTTTAAAAGGCAAAATTCAATCAAATCAATACATAAAATAGTAATTTTTTAAATCATCATTTTGAATTGATAAAAACTTATATTATTCATAAAATGTTTATAAGAAAAATATCAAGATTTCTTATTATACATAACTTTTTCATGTCAATGTTTTTAGTGTATTACTAGATACTTGTAAAATGTCTTTACATGCTCTATGTAAAGATTTTCACAAATGATAAGGAAATTAAAAAATTTATTTGATTTGAAATTAAGTTGAAATTATATATACTTCATATATATATTCTTTTTCTTTTTTTGACAAAACTCATATACGCGGAAGTAAATTCTAAAAATAGAAAAGGAAACATAGTGCATTTAATATACATGATACACCCCAATAAATAAAAAGAAAATACATTAAATGTTTTAATTATGGCAACCGGATCTTAAATAAATAAAAAGTGGGGCCACCATTTGAAATTGATTGAATGATTAACGGCGGTTTGTCTTTTTAGTGAAAATATGGGTGGATTAAGTATTAATATGGGGTTGGAAATAGCACCACCCTATTTATAATTTCTAAAACATACGTATGATGATAAAGAAGATCGAAGCATTTTCCCTTTGTTGAAAGATTTTACGGAATAAATCAAATTTCAAGGGATAATACATGCAGAAGAGGAAACAAAATCGATACATGTAATTAGTGCCACATTAGATTTGATTGTAATAAGCTAGCTTAAATCTAATAATCTAAGATTAAGATGTGAAGATGTTAAGCGGGTGGACTTGTGGGGTATTGCCAGGGCTATGTGGGATAAGAGGCGTCCAACCAGGCACTGGGAGGAAATCTTCCATGTAACATCTTTACGAAAATGTTCGTTATGACGTTGAATTTCCCATATTATTCACGAAACTATCCTTTACAACATTTCTTTACAATCTTATTAAACAGGTGTTATTCAAAACTATTAAATTTACAGAATTGCCAATTTGAAATGGCCTGCAAAATGAGATATATAATTTAAAGGTTATAAGATTGATAAAATCGCATTTTAAAGCATCCTTTATAAATGGCATGCTATATTGACAAAATAGCCATTTTAGGATACTATAATTAAAAAAAAAAAAAAAAATCCATTAGGTAATCTGGTCCATCACAATGATCACATTATTTTGCGAAAATTATGCATTAATGCGGGCAATAGTTTGTTACGAATCCTAGAGCGGAATAACTTGCGGCATTGAAAAATTACCAAAGATGTGGAAAAATTACACTTGACTAATAGAGAAGACTTTAATTCGTTGGTATAACCTTACTAAAAATGGCGAAACATTATCCAAAAAGTCTTAAATTTATTGTACTTTTATTAATTTAGTCACAAACATTTTAATTGTGTCAATTGAGTCAATCCAACCAATTTTGGGCTAGAAAGCTAATCACCCTACGTGGTACGGCTCACCATCGCCAGCCAGAATTGTAGGAAAAAATATAATCACAGTTACTTTTTCCAATGAGAAATTTTAAAAGGAAATATTCAATTAAATCAATTACATAAAATAATAATTTTTTAAATCATCATTTTGAATTGACAAAAATTTATATTATTGAGGAAATTTTTATAAGAAAAATATCAAGATTTCTCATTATAAAAAAAAATTTCACGTCAATGTTTTTGGTGTATTACTAGATACTCGTAAAATGTCTTTATGTGCTCTATGTAAAGATATTTCACAAATGATAAGGAAATTAAAAAAGTTATTTGATGTGTTAAATTAAGAGACTTGATTTATACATATATATTTCTTTTTTCGACAAAACTCATATATGCGAACGTAAATTCTAAAAAGCAGAAAAGGAAACATAGTGCATTTAATATCCGAGAGATACCCACAATAAATAAAAATAAAATATATGAAATGTTTTAATTATGGCAACCGGATCTTAAATAAATACAAAGTGGGGCCACCATTTCAGATGGCAATTGAATGATTAAGGGCAATTTGTCTTTTTAGTGAAAATATGGGTGGATTAAGTATTAATATGGGGTTGGAAAGAGCACCACCCTATTTATAATTTCTAACACATATGTATGAAGATAAAGAAGATCGAAGCATTTTCCCTTTGTTGAAACATTTTACGGAATAAACGAAATTTCCAGAGATGATACATGCAAGAAGAGGAAACAAAATCGATACATGTAATTAGTGCCACATTAGATTTGATTGCAATAAGCTAGCTTAAATCTAATAATCTAAGATTAAGATGTGACGCTAGATGTTAAGCAAGTAGACTTGTAGCGTATTGCCATGGGCTACGTGGGACAACAGGCGTCTGACCAACTTGGGAGGAAATCTTCCATGTTACATCTTTACGACGATGCTCGTTATGGTGTTGAATCTCCCATATTATTCACGAAAATATCCTTTACAGCCATTTTTACAATCTTGTTAAACATGCATTATTTTAAACTATTAAATTTATAGAATTGTCAATTTGCAGTAGCCTGCAAAATGAGATATATAATTTAAAGATTATAAGATTGATAGAATCGCCATTTTAAAGCATCATTTATAAATGGCATGTTATATTGACAAAATAGCCATTTTAGGATACTATAATTTAAAAAAAAATCCATTAGATAATCTAGCCCGTCACAATGATCACATTATTTTGCGAAAATTATGCATTAATGCAGGCAATAATTCATTACAAATCCTAGAGCGGAATAACTTGCGCTTTGAAAAACTACCAAAGATGTGGAAAAATTACACTTGACAAATAGAGAAGAATTTAATTCGTTGGTATAACCTTACTAAAAATGATGAAAAATCATCCAAAAAGTCTTAAATTTATTGTACTTTTGTCAATTTAGTCATAAACATTTCAATTATATCAATTGAATCCATCCGACAAGTTTTTGGCTGGAAAGCCAACTATCCTACATGGTATGGCCTACCATCACTAGCTAGAGTTGTAAAAAAAAATCAAAGAGAACAAAATAAAATTACAAAGAATAAATATATAAAATATTATAAAATTATTAAAAATTATTTATGTCAGCGCCGGCTGTACCTCGTGCCAAAATTCCAAAATTGGTCCGATAGACCTAATTAACACAATTAAAAGGTTTATGACTAAATTGATAAAAATACAATAAGTTTAAGATTTTTTTGACAATATTCTCCATGGGTGGCCCTCGAGTTGATTGGAGTAAAACTCGTTTCAGTCCTTATTGGTTTAGCACCTTCGATCTTATCATTTATTTCTTTCGTGACCCCATATGGATAGGATAATAGAAGGACTTGATTATAGTAATTTGATAAGACCTTACTATACTTCCACAATAAATTTTGGGAATCCCCATACACTCATCTCATTGTAAAAATTACCAAAAAGGAGATTTCGTCATAATATGCTTATATGGATTAAAATTATTTCCATATCAATCACGATTAGGACTTGCTTTTCATGATGATGCTCAATGTGGTGGTGAATCTTCCATGCCATACATAAAAATTTCCATTACACCCTTTTTTTTTTGGAAAATTTTTAAATAAGGGTTTGAAGTAATCTTGTTTTCTTAAATAAGAATTTGGAGTGGACCTTATTTCAAATAAGAGCCTGAAGTGACTATATTAACCTCAAAGAACGGATAAAGTAAAAAAGATGCCTTATATCAACAAATCAAGATAATTTGCAGTGAGTTAAATTATTTTATTATCATAATTGGGTGATACTGGAGACATTTATGAGTAGTAGGAATAATAAACATCTACAAGACGTGCTCTCGTAGAAACGACGGATGAATGTCAAAACAAAGATTTCAAGATAAAAGTTAAGTTTTTAACAAAGTAATTGACTTCATGTTTTACGTTTTTATTAATTAAAAATTGTAGTGTTTTTATTGCTGGCGACATGAGTGAACCTTGTCCCGAGTGAAGAATTTTAAAAAGTCGTATAATTGTTTTACCAGAAGGAGAGAAATTGAATAGGGAAAAAAAAAAAACTTTTGGCATTTTGCTTTGCTCGAAAATGAAGGCTTTTGTTATAAGGTTAATATCCTAAAAAACTCAAAACTAGTACAAGTGTTACAAATTTACCCAAAACCATTTTTGTAATCATGAAAAATCTCAAATTGGTACACCTGTGATAAATTTACCCCAACTAATAATAAAAAAAACCCCCAAAATGGTATATTTGTGACAAATTTACCACAAACTAATTTATTCGACCACAAAAACTTCAAACTAATACATTTGTGACAAATATACCCTTAATTGAATTGGATTAATACCACAAAAAATTACAAAAATTGTATAACTGTGACAAATGAATGATAAAATCTCAAACTGATATATCTGTCAACTGTCACGTGTCATCAAATTAATAATTTGATAGCAAAATTTAACGAAAATCAATAGAGGGTAAATTTATCACAAGCATACCAATTTGAGGTAAATTTGTTAAATGTGTACCAATTTAGAGTTTGACAAAAAAATTATTTGTGTACCAGTTTTGGATTTTTTAAGATATTAACATTTTGTTATAAAAGTGAAGGTTTCTTCGGCAACAATGCAACGTCTGTTGATTAGTGCTACCCATCCATCAGTGCTAGTTTTGCCATCATTTAGTGTGTCAATTGGGTAGGATGCAGCTCTAGTGGAGTCCATCTCCATTAATTTGCAAGATCTCTCCATGTTCTCTCCACAAACCTCATCTCAACTTTCACTAATATAATGATTTAATTAAATAAAAATAATATTACAAAAAACTCAAAAACTCTTATAAATTTATTCTAAATTAATTATTTGTTAATAAAAAAATTCCAAATTAGTAAATATGTAACAAATATACTCAAATATATTTTGTTGACCGTAAAAAATCCCAAACCGGAATATTAGTCACCCTCCATTAAATTGGATTAATATTGCGAAACCCCAAATTGGTAGAGCCATCAATTGCCACGTGTCATTTGACTCGGTAATTTAACAGTAAAAGTTAACGGAAATCAATAGAGAGTAAATTTGTCATATGTGTACTGATCTGGAATTTTTTGTGATCAAAAAATTAATTTTGGATAAATTTGTCGCAATGTATCAATTTAGGATTTTTCGTAGTACTAATATACTCATGATGTTAATCCATTAAACAATACTATTGACTAGGAGTATAGTCCTTGCTCTTTCCTGACCAATAACTTCATGAAAGATCTCACAGACTTTTTCTTTTTTTAAAATGTAAAAAATAAAAGAAATAATTGTTCGCTCAACTTTTTTTGTTTCTTGGTCTAAGGTTGCTCAACTTAAAAACACACGATTCCATGATGCATCAAGTTTTTATCTACAAAATAGATGACTAAAGTTATATTACTTAGAAAAATTATTCATGTAGTACCGAAAGGATTAATAAAACCAGTTCAATTTTTTACGTTGATTTAGGCCGCGAATGATAACCATTCTGGCCAGAAATTGATTTCTGGAAGAGAAATTGATTTTTCTATTTCTATTATTGGATGAGTTTCTAAGTAAAAATACCTATTTTATAACGACACAAAATTTCTACTCCTAGAATAGAAATTCGTTTGAAAATGACACAAAATTTTTCCCTCGGCGACAACAATGACCAGTGACCAACGGCGGCGGCCGACGGACGGTGGATGGTAGTCGGTGGCAACGGATGGGTGACTGGCTAGTAGTGAAGACAAACGATGAAAATAGTTTTTACTTTAATTTCTATTCAAAAAATAGAACATTAAAAAGTTTTTACTTCTGATTTCTGTTATAAATCTATTTTTGAATAAAAATCTATTCCAAGCTTGAAACTTCTTTTCCATCTATCCAGGCTTTCAACATAGGATTGGTCCCGTCTCAAAGAAAGCATGAAAAGAGCATCCGAGTACTGGATCCGCTAAGTGATCGTCACTCAATGCACGAATGCCTTTAATAATGGCTTTTGCTTAAACCCCGTGGAAAACTTTGCTTTTTTTCTGGTGCAATATCGAAAGCAGTATTCCATTCAAGGAGCCTAGCCTTCTTTGCTATTAATTTCAATATTTACTGCTTTTGTGCCAACCCTCTTAGAAGGAAGAACTCTAGGGAAGTGGGAATATTTCCTACCCTCCTGGGTAGTTCTTTCTTATGAAAAAAATGAAATATTTTTACTGAATGGATTTCTCTTTTAAAAATAAATTTGAAATAGAAAAATAATTTTAAAATAAAAATAGGATGGTTATCATATATACACTTTAATGACTCTTAATTTTTCACCCATTTTGTAACGCGGGTTATTTTTTTTTTTGTCGGTCCTATTCTAATCCTACTCTAACACTCACTCTCAGACTTTTGCCCTGCCTCCTTGCAGGGTGTGGGAGTCGAAATCCACTCTTGAAATGAAATCGTCCCCACCACAATCCCCCCTGAGAATGTGGGGATTTGAACCCCCCATCTCCCCTTTCCAAGTTGGAAGGGTAAACGCGGGTTATTGAAATGGGGATTTTCCGAAGGAATGAAATGAGACGTTTGAATGGTCTCACGCCTGGGGAAGGTGGAAATCCATAATGAGATGTGACCTGTCGCAACTACTTCACTGGCAGAAGAAGAAATATGAACTTCTGAGCAAGACCTGTCTTTTTAATTAGAAAAATAGATTTTGCTTTTTTCCAATTTTTAATGCTACCCCAAATCAAAAATTAGTTTGGCGATGAAAAATAGATTATTCTCACTCACCACTTTTATCAACGGAGACTTGTCACAAATTTTTATTTTTTCACTGTCCATTGCCTCGCTCTTTTCGCCTTTTCTGCTCTATATTTAAACATGAATTATTCTGCCCAAGCATTTTTCTGTTTTACATTTCTGAGCAGCATTTTTTTGAAATTCTTTGCAGACCTTACTGAAACTCATCAATTTGGTCGAGTTTGTAGTGACACTTCTCATCAATCAACCGGACGTCCCTAAAGCTTTAATGGAAACTGTACAATTGTTAATAAAAGAGAACGAAAGAAAATGAGAGCGAAAGAGAGAAATTCAGAAGCTGAGGGATAGAACATGACAAGAGGAGACCTTTGCTGAATGATGATTTGATGTTCCTCTTCCCGGATAGAAAGGGAACCTCAATTCAGTACATTTGGAAAACGATAGGGCATCCCGCACCGTTTGTTCACATGCCTAACCTCAGTTTTGTACATGCAAAAGCTATAAATTCTTGACCAAATATAAAAAAGAGGAGAGTTCAATTTTCTCTAGTCAATGCTTATAAACCTCAAGCCGGCGACGCTTGCCCAAGCCGAGGCGAGGGCAAGCAAACCTCTCCAAGATCTAGGAGAGGGCTCCTAGATTTCTGCCCTCTCCCGTCTTTGGCTGGCCCTCGACTCTGGTCAGCAAGGGTTGTCGGCCCTTGCCTGAGCATCGGCAACCCGACAACCATAGGCAAGAGGGAGCGTCTTTCTAGTGTATGTTCATCTATTTTTTCAAAAAATATAATTTTTTTTGGTTTTTAGAAGGAAAAAAAATAAAAATTCAAAAAACAAAATTGCCCTTCACTAAATAGTGAGTTTAGGCTCTGTTTTAAAATTGATATGATCATTTCAAATTCTTATTAGAAATAGGGTTTACTTCAAGCTCTTATTTGAATTTTTTTTCCCTCCTTATTATATAGGTGCCATTTAAAACTATGAAATTTACACAATCGCCATTTTTTCAAGAGCCTACATAATTAGGTATGTCATTTAAAATGATAAGATTGACAAAATCGCCTTTTTAAAGTAACCCTTTTATAGATGGTATATTATCTTGACAAAATAAGCAATTTTAGCGGATCAATCATGCCTCAAGCATGGATTGAAATTCAAGCGGTATGCCTTGTAATTCAGTTTTGTGGACAGAATTCACATTAATGTGACTATTTTCCATTATCAAGTTTCAAATTTCATGTATCTCGCCATCTTTTAGATTATAAATCTAATAAATGTTTTTCTTTTAATTGGAAAACACATAAACTTTCATGCAATTCCCACCACACGTAAAAGATTTAAGGGGCAAACAAATTAAAATACCCTAATTCACTCCATTTCAGTGTTGCAGATGATAGCAGAAGAGATAAAGTAACCAAAACATGATTGCTGAAGACTAAAAGTAGCTTGCTTGTTTGAAAAATTAGACAAAAACCCAGTTTGCTCTCCTACATCTAGGCTTGTAGGCAGTAAACTACAGCATCTAGCCATCTTGCGTCAACGTATTTTCAAACCTTGATATTTCGGAATAGATACCAAAATTGCTGAAAAATTCAAATTGTTTGGATTTGATGGCTTTGGTCGCTGATATTGAACATCCAACCGACTCTCACATGGGCATCCAGAAAGCTGCACTCTACACTACAATGACAACCACTAGCCTTAAAAGCGAAGATTCTATTCTATGGATAGAAGGAAAATGGTCTCAATAACAACATAGCAAGAGAAGATGCTGCATTTCAAATGGGAATACAAAACCTAAGGGATAGGAAAGCACAAATTGACCAAATTTTTACTGAAGGGGAGTGGATATTTGTGAGACTGTCTTTATGCGGACATCCGCTTCATCAATTTCTCCATGGACAACACTCCTTCCTCCTCATCTTTTATTGCTGCTGAAACAATTCCAGTCACTAGCGACATGTCCTGTTCTCGGTTTTTGCTCTCTAGAAGACTAAAGAAGTCATAGAAGGTGTGCTGAACCTGTTGATCTCGCCGGGAGTGAGCCGTACTTAATCGGCAAGATGAGTCGATTAAGTACCGCTCACTCCCGGCGAGACACACCTTCTATAACTTTTTAGTCTTCTAAAGAGCAGAAATCGAAAACAGGACAAGTCGGTGAGGATGAACCATGATTTACACTGCCCCGTTCATTACCATTCTTTATCTTTCTTTGATTTCTTTGCTTTCCCCGATTCTTGCTTCACGGCTGTCGGTATATTCAAACTGTCCTCAAATTCATCAATCTCTTCGAGAGAAAGAGCCTGCAAAAATTTTTTTACCCAAACAAACCCATTATCCCACAGATGAAAGACTAAAGACTGAGAGCAAAAATGTATAGCCGTAAACTCAAATCTCAAGCAAACAAACGCGGACTAAATGAACTAAAATAAAAAGTTATGGCTTTTCTAAAAAAAAAAAATTAGATGTTTTGATTGAAAAGACCCTCTTCGAACGAGGACGCAATTCCATTTAGGCATTATCACGAACACATGATAGTCGGCTAGAATGCACAGCACAGAGACGGATTTACACAGGTTTGGTTCAAGCGTTTTGGGCAAGAAGTGAGGAGAACGACGTTGGCCACTTCTTAGGAACCCGGATCTAGACCGAGTGAACACAGGAAAATGCTCAACATCAAACAAATCGACTCAGTTGGACACAAAAAATTCAAGAATCAGAGAAATCTCGCTCGGCTATTCTATCACCAAAACAGGTAACGCTAAGAGGGTTCGTGGGGAAGAGTTTCAGTCATAAAAACCCCTACTCGGCTCGAAGACGGCGGCGCGAAGACCAGTTAGAGATGAATCGAACTTCAGTCGGCCGGGAACGAACGGTTTGAACCAAAAGGAAACTCACCGGAAATGCCGAGGTTTGGGAACGAGAAGTCTTGTGCTCGAGGGCGTCGGCTAGAGGTCGGCGATTGGCGTCGAGGATGGGCGAGCGATGCTCCACCCAGGCAGCTTCTAGCTCTCTCCCTCTTCACATCTCTCTCTCTGAAGAAGAAAAAAAACCAGCCAAGGAACCCCCCTAATAGCTTGCTCCTCACTCGCCGTGCCAGCTGCTACTGCTGCTGCCGGCTTGGCCCCGACCACCAACTCCCGGCATCTTCTGGTCTGCTTTTCCGAGCCGTCCTCTCTCTGTCTCCTCCCTCTCTTCAGCCAACGTTCAGAGTAAAAGGAGAGGGCCGGGCTTGGGGAAAAGAAAGAAAAGAATGGGCTGTGCCTAAACGAGAAAGAGGAAGAAGAAGAAGGAAAAGAAACGGAGGATGATGAAGAAGGTGGAGGTGGAAGAGAAGAGGCGCTTGCTGTTGCCGGGGGATTTTTCAGATTTTTCAGAGAGTGGGAGAACGGCCTACGGATCGGTTTCGGGCTTCTCCCTCTCAATAGCTCTCCAGTCTTTGTGGCTCTGACGGAGTAGTTGAGGCAGTGGGCACGAAATTATTACATTCCACCCGTCTTCACATGGCACATTTAATTGGTTTCGGGCTTTTCCTTTTTCCTTTTTTTTTTTTTTTTTTTTTTTTCCGTTGGACCGAGCGGGAGTGCTGGGAAATTTTATAAATCTTTTATTATTTCCTAAAGTTTTATCATTTTCTGAGTTTTAAATTTTTTAAAAATATTTTCTCGAATTTTTTTATTTTTTTAGTTATTTATTATTAATTCAGGGAACGGGTTTAGACCGTTTTACCCAACCCGTCTACCGGATCCGACCTGAGTAGGATGAAAACCGATTTTTAAAAATACTTATATATATATATATATATAATTTCCCCGGTTTTCCTTTTTTTTTTTTTTTGGTCCTTTTCCCTATTATGTCTTTTCTACTACACTTTTTGTTTTTCTTCCTCTTTGCTCTGTTCTTCCTCGAAGCCTTCCTTCGCTGCAACTTCATCTTCTCTTTTTATTTTTCAAACCCGTACAACCAGCTACCAAACCATACTCTGGGGACAACGGCGCTTACACCACTGCCCCCCGCCGGTCGTCCGTTCGGATTGGCGTTGACCACTGCCGGCCACCCGCCCCATCTATCGCAAAAATTAACAAAAACCATCCTACCGAATTCACACTTTTCACGGCAGCATCCCAAAAAAAATTAACAAGCAAAAATACGTTAAAATGGAGTGGTATGGGCTAACTAGTATGTCCTTGAAACACTGACTTCGCTGGTGCGAAGGGATTCTCCGACGAAAAGCTTTCTGGCCTTGGAGACATGCATGCATGTTGTACTCGAGCAACGATTTTTCTTCAAATCACATAGGAACACAGAAAAAAAAAATGCTATTATTAGATATGATACAACAAAAAACGCAGCAAGCGCGAATCGATCTTGAATTTAGATGGGACTTAACATTCGGCCTTCTTTTAGGCATTTCTTTGAATGGTTCTGTTTTAATTTTAACGAGATTTTCAGCCTCACACGTTATGTACAGACTTAAAACACCATGGTTAGCAACGAAACAACTTCATTTGATCAAAATCTCTTCAAGAAAATCGATCGAACCGAGCATGTCTTTCTCGACCAAAACAGAGACAAAGTAGAGCGTCTAGAGTGAGATTCTAACCGGTTTGTTGGCGAATCGAGGTCTCGCTTGACGACGATGAAGAGCGTCTGGTTAGAGCTTTTCCTCTGCTTGCAAAAGAAATCTCAGTATTCGTCTGATCTTCGACACCAAATCTGTGAAGAACGACTCAGGGATTGGCCTTTAACCGGAGCTCTGAAAACCGACGACTAACTCCGACGATGTGGTTTTCTGCTGCTCCGAAGCGGGATGCACTCTCTCCTTCCCTCACATTTCTCCTCTCTCCTTGGCTGGGCTTTCTTTCGTTTGTATCATTTTCGAGTGCCCGCAGGAGGGCTTCTTCTAGCTTCCAGTCCTGACTACAAGCTCGCGAGCCATTCTATCGCGCGGGTTGGATGTGAAATTTTGTCTTGAAAGCAGATGTTTATATCTTTTAATAAAGGGTATGACTTATTCCTCCTCATTCCGCATAAATGTTTGAAAGCGTGTAATGTGATGTAAGATATACTTTGAATCAAGCATGCGCTCGCTTCGTGATTCTTGCGTAATCGATTCGAAAAATGTTTCCATCCACCATTAACCTCCTTATGATAAATCACTAGGTTGGATTGGGAATTTGAGAGGTGGAGAGATAACGTGAGCCAAGAAAATACTCGATGTATATGCCAAGGAAGTTGGTGGGTTCTGGGCAGTTTGTATCTAAAAAGGACATTTCGATTTCCTTCTTTGTATTCATAGTTATGATATTATCCTTAGGAATAATATTTGTGAACAAAATAATTGTTTGAAAGTATTCTAGGAAAATGAAAGAAAATTGCATTTCTTTTTCCGCATATGCTCGGGCTCTTGTAATTATAGGACCTCTCTCAAAACCATACCAATTAATTTTTTAATATAATTTGCAAATGTCCGAAATGATAAATACGAGAGTATTAATTCATGTATTTTATATAGTTGTATACCAAATCACATTTCAAATTTTAAACAAAACGTTTTAAAGGAACACTAGTGTGTTTTGAATTAGTATATATTTTTCATCCTTGCGAATTTGAATGAAAATATATAATTTGTAACAATTTATTTTAGCTTTTACCGAATCACAGGATCAAACCAAAACAAGAATAATCGAAAAACCCACGCGATGCCCGAGACTGGAACCGGGTATTTGTTGAAGAGATATGACTTGAACAACATGCTCAAAGGGACTACAGTCAACGTCGGCGAAGCACCTTTTTTAGTTTTGCAGAGAATAGAATCTCCTCCCTTCATTTTTGGAGGTCTACCTCTTGAGCTCGGTGGCAGCATTTTCTATCCCGGGCGCAACAGATCGGGAACGCCGTGGCGCCGGGGATGGCCGATGCCAAGAACGCTAAGAAGGCGACGACGGCGAGCTTCAGCACAGACCTCTTTGAAAAAGTAGTGGCGTCCATTATTCTAGAAAGGAGGAAGAATTTTTATTTTTTTTTCTATTTTTCTATGGTCTTCGGCCCCCCCAAACAACAAAAAAAAAATGTTTATTCAGGTAAAAGGAAGAGGTGGAAATTGCGTTATATGGTTGAGAGTGTTGAATTACTTCTTTTGTGCAAAAAAAAAAAAAGTTATTTATAACTTCCATGACATATGTTCGATGATAAAGAAGAAGATTGAAGCATTTTCCCTTTTGTTAAAACATTTTTACGGTATAAACCGAGTTTTCAAGAGATAATACATGCAAGAAGAGGAAACGAAATCGGTACATGTAATTACTGCCGCATTAGATTGATTGCAATAAGCTAATTTATATTTAATAATCTAAGATTAAGATGTGATATCGGATTTCAAGCAAGCAAACTTGTGGGTTATTGTATGGGCTACGCGGGACAAGAGCAAAGGTGTCCAACCAACATTGGGAGGAAATCTTCAATGTAATATTTTAACTATGACGTTCGTTATGGTGTTGAATCTTCTGTATTATTCACGAAAATATCCTTATCAACCTTTTTTACCATCTTATAAATAAGGTTGTTATTTAAAACTATTAAAATTTACAGAATCGTCAATTTGCAGTAGCCTGCAAAATGAGATAATTAATTAAAAATTATAATAAATTCATCAATTTAAATTATCCTTTATATATGCCATGTTATATTGACAAAATAGCCATATTTTTAGCATATTAGAAAAAAAAATCCATTAGGTAATTTGGTCCATTAAAATGATCACATTATTTGCTCATTCGTTCTTCATTTACATTGTGTCAAGTTTTCTCTCCAGATTCAGTCTTGGATGCTCACCACCACTCCTCTTGCTCGGTCTATAGATTTCTCTAGCAACAATCGTGGTAGTCTAGCCATGGCCTATGGTGCATGGGCCAGGGACAATTATCCAAAAAATTGTAAATTTATTACACTTTTGTCAATTCAATCACAAACTTTTCAATTGTACCAATTCAATCATGAACATTTTCACGTTTTGTTAATTGAATCCCAAACCTTATTACATTTTGCCAATTGAGTCCATCCAGTCAATTTTTTATCAGAAAGCTGGCCATCCTACAAGGCACGGGTTACCATTGCTAGCCAGAGTTGTAAAAAAGAGGAAATAAAAAAGAAAAGAAGATTGAAAAGAATAAACAAATAATTTCAAAAATATTTAAAAATTATTAAAATTCATTCATGTCAGTGTCAGTCGTGCCACGTGCTGGCGTTCATGTATTCTTGACTAGAATTGGTATGTTGAACTCAATTAGCAAAACGTAAAAATGTTCAAGATTCAATGGGCACAATTAAAAGGTTTAGAAGTGAATTGATAAAAGTGGAATAGGTTTAGGGATTTATGAACGATTTTCCCCATAAAATGGCCCTCAGATTGATTGGGAGTCAAACTCGTTTCAGTCCTTATTGGTTTAGTGCCTTCAATCTTATCTTTTATTTCTTTCATTACACAACATGGACGAAATAACGGAAGAACTTGATTGTGCTAATTTGACAAGGCCCAATTGTACTTCCACAACAAATTTTGGGAATCCTGGGCCACTCATCTCATTGTAAAAATTACCAAAAAGGAGATTTTGTCATAATATATTTATATGGATTAAAATTATTTGTCACGATTGGGACTTGCTTTTCTTGATGATGCTTGTTGTGGCGGCTAATCTTCCATGCCACACATAAAAATTTCCATTACAACCTTTCTTTTTTCCGTCTTGTTAAATAGGTGCTATTTAAAACTATGAAATTTACAAAAATCGCCATTTTTCAGTACCCTACATAATATGGTATGTGATTTATTTGAATGTAACCCTCTATAAATGGTATATTATCTTGACAAAATAGACATTTAGGATATTATTCCATTGGGTAAACTTTCCCTATAAATAATTAGTTATAAGTTCCATAAGTTTCAGACCGATGGCATAAGTATTGCATTAGTCACAACACAAGCAAAATAATATAATATCCCCTCGCTGGGATCACTTATATTCCAAATTTATACATTTATGCTGGCAATTATTTATTTCAAAACCTAGAGCGGAATTAATCCTCCGGAGCATGCACTTGCTTAATCTTTAAGCTTCACTGGATCTGCAAGATTTGGCCAAAAAAAAAAATTATAATGTATAATCCAATATATCTAGACAAGATGAACGAACGAAATATATTCTATATATTTAATCCATGATTAAGATGAACAAAAAAAGAGAATTTTGGAATATTCATCCACTAACGAATAAGCTCAATCTAATAAAGATTTTTCGAGATAAGATTGGTGTATTACTGGACTTTAAGGCAGGGGACTCGCTGGCGTCAACGGTGGCGGGAGGACATGTTTCACGGCGTGCGCACTGCTTGAAACACGGGTAGAAAGGCTTGGCGCCGGCACATTCTTGTCTGCGTATTCGATTGATGTAGTCACTGCAACGATCACCATGTGCTAATTGTGCGGCGAATAAGGCAAAGATGATCATCGCCGCCACCGCCATCGCCACCGGCCTCTTGAAACTTGAAATCACCATTCGAGTTTTTTTTTTTTTTTTGGGTTCTCACCCACTAATTAAAAATATGAAAATTTGTTGTTGAGAACAGAATGGATAGGAATTTTTGCAGAATGAAGCTTAGCTGGCAGAGGCAACTTAAGGAAAGAGAGCCTCAGGCTCCTTGAAGATTATTCAAATCATTAGTTAATTTCCCATCCTTAAATTTTGGTACTGCTTTACCCATGGAAAGCTGTGAAACGAAAGAGCTAAATTAGTGACAAAACCAATTAAATAATAGATATTGTGAGTACTATCAAAATAAATATTGTCAAAGAATAAATATTTAACTTCCCCTGCTTAATTTCTTTTTGGTTATCTTAGTAATCAAATTATACATTATTTTCGTTTAAAAAAACAGAAAATTGAATTTCGATAATGTAGCTCTTGCAAAGGAAAAATGCAGTTCGATTGGAAGAGAAAGAGAAAATGGAGAAAGAGCTATTGAACCAAATAATTGGTGAAGCAGATGAGTATAAAATTGAGTTCTACAGGAAAAGGACGAAAACATGTGAGAACAACAAGACAACCAACGGGGAAAATGAGAAGGCGAGCCCTTCCAATCTACAATTGCAAACTTAATTCATGATATTTATCTTTTGTTCATACTTGAATTTTATATGTATTTTTTTAACAATTTTTCCCCCGGGGGGTTTCTACATGATTCCGTTTTATCGCATCAGTGCATTAAATTGTAATCATTTAATTCATGGAAGTTGTGCTGACGACTGTTAGTGGAATATTCAAGCAACGGTGTTTGATTTTTAATTTTGCAACAGTTAATCTTAATCAAATTGATTTGAAATTGATCTTTTGCAATCATTGCGAAGAACTGCATAATGCTGACCCAAGAGTTGAAAATTAAGTTCCAATGCATCAGCTTTCTGTTAATGTCTAAGGTATGAGATGCGTTAGTAGCTCCCATGCTTGCAAATTGGAGTCAATCAAGTTAAAGTACCATTTAGAAACAATTCTAAGTATCGAATGCCCACTACGATCAAATGGTATTTTTGCAAAGGAGGAGCACGCCAATGGTATATCATGTGTTTGAACTGCACTTTAGCCTCATACTTTTTATGGTAGTGCCCACCATCCGGACATTATTCGATATGATGAGGTAAAATGCATTGTAGTTGGTGGAGAAGGGTGAAGGGCACAATGCGTTTGGGGAATTGTTATTAGTGCTATAAATACACTGGCGAATATGGGGAGTAGATTCTAGGACCAGATTAAAGTAGATTACTAGCGTGTGTTCATATTATATGAAAGTGATTAAGATCTCAGTTATTTCCTGGGACACTTGCTATCATGTAGGATGGGGAAAATCATAATGTCTTTGACCTCGACTAGTCGGAAATTTGACTAGTGTCAATGTTGTAGTCGTTACAATACATCTAGGACTTCATACTATCGGGACTGGGTGAAATAACACAAGTTGCATAGGATGGGGAAGAAGCCAAATGTGGTTGAACTTAACTAGTTTGAAATTAAATTGGGTCAATGTCATAGGTTATCTTTGTTATGATATATCAAGGACATCTTATCTATTCTTTAGTCCAGTACAGGGTGAAATAACACGAAAAATCATAGCACTAATAGTTGCATAGGACCATTGCTTTTATGCGGTCACCTTTGGCAATCTGGTAGGGGATGTTGTCATGGTAATGTTATTGGCCTTTTCTGATGCTATGTCCTTCGTGGTTCAGTTGTTTTTGGCCAGCCTAGGGAAGTTCCACACTAAGGTTGACAAGAACTATTGAAAGGTGTCGGGATTAACGGATCCCCAAAAACCGGATTCGACACTAAATCGAACCCCTAAAACGATTACGGAAGACAAGCCCGGGAAAATCACGTATCACCGATTCTAAAGCACACCATGGATTCGAGCGTACCTTTTTAGCCACAGATTAAGCACCGACGCCGATAAGAGGAAGAGAATTTGGCCATGTTCGATCCGATGATAGCAATTCGTCTTGAAGGGAAGAAAAACGTGCCTTACTGTTATTCTTTTGGGAGAGAGAGAGAGAGAGAGAGGGGAGAGGGAGACGTACGTACGTTCTAATTTCCAAAAGGTGCGTTCTCCCTCTCTCTCATCCCTTTTATACGTTCCCCCATCCACAGGCCCTTATCCCGTGGGCCGGGCTTTTAGGCCCAACATGGGCGGACGGGCCTTAAGCCCATCACTCATAAAACCATTATCTCCCACTCGCACATGGTGGGCCGAACATGATTCTCTTTACCTCTCTTCAACATTCATACCGGTGAATAATCCGTGCGACCAGCATACTTTAAGAGCTCGTTACTATACATCTGTTAAGAATATATAGCAGCTCATAATGGGCGTCACAACCTGAGTAGATTTAGTATGCAGTACCCTAGATCGATCGATCACATTTATATCTCTCTTGATCTCTTTTAAACAATGATATATATATATATTGTATTCACAATTATAATTATCACAAAGACAGTCATAATTGGTCGACCAGTGAACACAAAACTACAATGTGATTCTCCAAAATCGATCTTCCTCTTTCCTTCAAACTCTCAATTTCAGTTCAGCTTGCTTTTCTAGAAATGTCCCATTAGATCAAATCAACTCATGACCATTGGCAACATCCTAAGATAGCAAACACTAAATAGAAATCTTGAGAATAAGTAAAAGTCATGAGAGCACTAAAATTGAGGAACTCTTTTCCTCAAGAGTCTCACACGTCATAAAAGTTGAGATCAAACTTTTTGCCACTCTTATTGGTCGTCTTATGCATACGTAGTATGAAATACGTATTACGGTATTAACTCCTTTCCCATGGAGCGTATGTCTACATTTTTTCAATACCGTACAGATGATAGTACAGACATACACAATGTCTAACTTGAGTTCACGTACCTACTCATTCACAAAATTCATCAGAACTCACATCTGGCATCTTAGACAGATTAGGTAAAATATGTGGGGTATTTTACTTTCGGACATCACAAGTATTATGTCTTCATCTTAACACTTAGTTAAGGCGACATTCGTATTTTAAGCTTGAGCTCTCGATTATCACCTAGATAATAAGCTTAAAAACAGTCTCATCTCTATTTATCACACAGTAAATAGAGGCGATTACCCGTGTGAGGGGGCTAATCTTTTATCTGTCCGACATACTTCCTCAACTTAAAATAATGGACTGAGCATTAAGATGCATAAAGATCACACAAAGATTCATAGGCATTAATAATGAAACAACACTAGTTCATAAATGTGAACAACTCAGGGAAATTACAATCCAGTACATCAGACTCTACGCAATCCTAGAGATTTTACATGACCACAAAACACATCTCTAGGTATTGGCTTTGTCATAGGATCTGCTACCATTCTATGCGTAGATATGTACTGTAAGTTCACATCCTTTCGTGCAACCATATCTTTGATAAAGTTATACTCGGTATCTATATGTTTGGTCTTGTCATGATATTTTGGATCTTTGGTGTACGCTATAGCTGCTTGGCTATCACAGTTAACCAATAATGGATTTGCAACTTTCTCAATAACACCTAAATGATCCAAAAATCTCTTAAGCCAAACTCCTTCTTGTACTGCTGTTGATAATGCCACGAACTCAGCTTCCATCGTGGACAAGGCTATACACATTTGCTTCTTACTACTCCATGATATGGCGCCATTGTTCAGTAAGAAAGCAAATCCAGAGGTAGATTTCCTTTCATCTAAATCTCCTTCCCAATCAGCATCTGAATAGCCTTCAAGTCGCAGATCCTTTCCTTGGTAATTCAACTTGTAATCGCGGTTCCCTTCGGATACCTCGGTATTCTCTTAACGGCTTTCCAATGTCTTTGGACTGGATTGGATTGGTATCTACTCACCATTCCAACTGCAAAACATATGTCGGGTCTTGTACACATCATAGCGTACATCAAGCTCCCAACAGTACTAGCATAAGGAACATGTTTCATTTGTTCCTTCTCTTGTGGAGTCCCTGGACACAGTCTATGGCTCAATCCTTCACCTTTTGCAATAGGAGTGTCTATGGGTTTACAATCTTGCATACGAAATCGTTCAAGAACCTTACTTATATATGTTTCTTGCGAAAGAGACAACGATCTCTTCAAACGATCTCTTGAAATCTTAACTTCAAAAATGTATGTAGCCTCACCCATATCCTTCATCTCAAAGTTGGAAGACAACCAACTCTTGACAGTATTAACAAACTCCATATTACTTTCGGCAATCAGTATATCATCAACATATAATGATATGATCACAAATTGATCATTGGATCTTTTGATATATACACAATGATCATCATCAATCATTGTAAAATCATATGCCATTATGGCATTATGAAAACGTATATACCATTGTCTCGATGACTGTTTAAGGCTGTATATCGATCTCAAAAGTCGACATACCTTTTCTTCTTAGCCTTTCACTATGAAACCAGCAGGTTGTTCCATATATATTTCTTCCTCTAATTCTCCATTGAGGAAAGCGGTCTTTACATCCATCGATGTAACTCAAGATCCATACTAGCTACTATTGCCAGAATAATGCGAATCGAGGTAAATCTCACTACAGGAGAAAATGTATCTTCATAATCAATTCCTTCCTGTTGATTATACCCCTTCGCCACAAGGTGAGCCTTATGCCTTTCTATCGAGCTATCAGCCTTTCGCTTTATTTTGATAACCCACTTGTTCCCAATAGCTCTGCGTCCTTTTGGAAGATCAACCAGTTTCCAGACTTGGTTTGATTTCATTGACTCCATTTCCTCTTCCATTGCATGAATCCATTTTTCCTTACTAGGGCAATTCAGAGCCTCATTAATATTTTCTGGCTCATCCTCATCTTGTGGAGCAACCATAAAAGTTTCCCCTTCAATGTCAAAACGTCGACGGGGAATACTTTGGCGACTTGTTCGCCGTATGGGAGATTGTGCACTTTGCACATCATTCCTCATTATGCTCCCACTTGGATTAGATAATGATGATGTCATCTCATCATGTGGGTGTAATTGAGAATGAGTTGAATTCAATTCATCATTTCTCATATTACTCCCACTTGGACGAACTTCACTAATATCATTATCTTGATCCAAGGTTTCAAATAGGGAGTAATCTTCTCCTATTTCGCCCTTCTTAGGAAATTCATCCTCTAAGAATGTGACATCTCGTGATTCAAATTCAGTTATACTCCCACTTTCCTGCTCACCTATGAACACATACCCTTTCGAGTGTTCCGAGTATCTTATGAAAATACTCTTATTTCCTCTGGGACCCAATTTCCCAAACTTGTGAGAGGACTCATGTGTATAGGCAGCACAACCCCATGACTTAAGAAAACTTAAGTCCGGTTTTCTACCTGTCTATAACTCATATGGAGTGGAAGTAACTGATTTGGAAGGCACCCGGTTAAATATATAGGCGGCGATTAACAACGCATCACTCCAAAAAGTGATAGGTAAGTTAGCATGCGCCATCATGGACCTAACCATTTCCGGTAGGATTACATTTCTTCTCTCTCGCAACACCATTTTATTGAGGAGTATATGGAATAGACAACTGTCTTTCTATTCCTTTTTCATCACATAATTTTCTGAACTCATCAGATAAATATTCTCGACCTCGATCGGATCTCAATGCTTTTATTTTCTTGTCTAATTGATTTTTTACCAGGTTCATAAACCTTTTGAAATAACTTATTGCTTCAGATTTATGAGAAGTCAAATAGACATATCCGAATCGAGTATAATCATCTATAAAAGTGATGAAATAAACAGCTCCATGCCTTCCTCTCATATTCATTGGACCACAGACATAAGAATGGATTAAATGCAGAGGAAATTCAGCTCTTTTACCTTTTCCAAATGGTTTCCTTGTCGTTTTCCCTTCTAGGCAATGCTTACATATGGGCAAATCGACTTTTTCAATGTTGCCCAACAAGCCCTCTTTGGCTAGTCTATTCATACGTTGTTGGCCAATGTGACCAAGTCTAGCATGCCACACATTCACATCATTATCATATGAATTAGGAGACATGATAAGGGAATAACAAACATTTGCATTAACATAGTCAATATCTAATACAATGAAACCATCCAGAAAATAACCACAACCATAGTAATTTGTATCCAAAAACAAATCCACACCTCTATTATAGAAGTTCATATTAAAACCTAGTTTAACCAACATTAAAACAAACACTAAATTCCGACGAATCTCCGGAGCATACATTACATCATGTAGGAACAAAGTGCGTCCACCACGCATGTTCAGTTGGCAGGTGCCAATTCCTTTCACTTCAGCTCGGAGTTGTTTCCCACATAGATCTACTTAGTTCCGGTTGGTACTCGTCGGAATTCCACGAAGGATCCTCTATCCTTCGCTACATGGTCTGTCGATCCCGAATCCACAGTCCACAAAGGATTAGACTCGATTAAGAACACGAACTCGACACAAAAGTAAAGTTCTGAAAAGTACAAGGGGTGTTTACCTTCTTTGGCTCACGACAGTCGCGAGCATAGTGACCCTTCTGGCCACAGTTGTAACACTTCACCCTTGCTAGCTTCTTCATGCAAGGACGATTTCCTCTTCCATGTTGGTTAAGCTTGGGTTTCTTCCCTGAAGGACCTGCTTCCTTGCCTTTCCCTTTATCAAACCAGTTAGGGCGTTTGCGCTTGGAGCTCGAAGCTCCATTTGAGCTAGAACTAGCATGATAGAGTTTAACCGCCAAGAGGCGGTCCTCTTCCAGCTCAAGATAGCGCACTGCATCCTCAAAGGTTTTGATATTTTCATTATGGGTCAGGTGCACCTTCATATGCTCCCAACTCTGAGGCAAGGAACGAATCACTTTGCTTGCACTTGCTGCTCATCTTTCGTGAGGACATGGCCAGCATCTTTCAGCTCATTT
This sequence comes from Eucalyptus virginea, assembly GCA_014182375.1. Taxonomy (NCBI): domain Eukaryota; kingdom Viridiplantae; phylum Streptophyta; class Magnoliopsida; order Myrtales; family Myrtaceae; genus Eucalyptus; species Eucalyptus virginea. The sequence goes on from CM024514.1 coordinate 1,850,895, forward strand.
ATCATGTTTGACATCCTTCTAAGATGTTGCTTCATGGTCGACCATGAGGCTTCTTATAAGAGTCAAATCTAATAGTGAGCTGTCTCGGTCTGTCACCGAAGTATGACCAAATCTTGCTTTGCCAATGCTTCCCACATTTCTTTGGCATTGTCAAAACGCCTAAACTCTCGCATGACGTCATTTTCCATGCTTTGCTCGGCAACGTGATGCGAGCAAGAGAGTTCTTTCTTTTCCATGCAGCAAAAGTTTCTTTATCTCTCTTGTGCTTTGTGCGTGTTTCCTTCTTCGGGTTCTACCATGGTCGGGTTAAGAGCTTCAAGTGCCTCTTGCTCTTCCAAAGCACATATTGGATTTTCATGTGCCATATTTCATAATTGTCACCATTGAGCTTTTCACCTTTGTTCAGCTCGGCAACTATGCTCTTTGTGGCTGAAGCCATTGATCTGAACACATCAGACATTTATGCACGAATTATTAATGCATATCATTTATGCATCCCTATTTGCATAGACCCATCATATTAATGAATAATTTCAAGTAAGACTTCAGAATCAAAAGCTCACTATGTTTCCAATCATCCTCCAAAAATCCTAACTTAAAATTATCGTTAATATAATTGTCTTATGCAAAGTGAATTCTATGAAGCTACAAAAACTTCTATAATTACTCACAGCAACCAGTAATAACAGAAAGCAACAGATAATTGACATCCAATAAAACAATAATGCTTTCAACTAATACAACCAAGATATCGGTTGCTACATCAACAATAATCAGGTAGTAAACATTACATAATATGTCCACAAAGCACACTTAACAAAGATCAGATCGGCAATACAACTAACACCAAGTCGGCACACGAACCGGAAAGATCCTCTTTTGTTCAATTTCTTGATCTTTTCCCTTGTAATAATCCAGTAATATTCATTTACAAAATCCATCACAATTTTCTTATAAGAAGCAGCTCTGTTGACATCCCATATACGATTCAACACTCCTTGCCATTCAGGTGGAAGGGTGTTCATGAAAAATCGCACAATCTCGGCGACCGGCATAGGACGACCATTCCATATGACATTTTGAATTTTCCCGTTGACTTCAAGGACGTGATCAATTAAGTCACCATTCTCCCATCGATGATCAGTCAGCTCAGCTATCAACTTAGACAGCCTTTCCTTTTGTTCATCGGTAATTGCACGAATAGGTGTGCGCAACCTCAAGGGAGGCATTGTTCCTGCAACAAATGCAGAATAGTTCCTGCAACAAATGCAGAACAAATAAGGGATCACATATAATCCACATAGACTTAATTGAAAAAGAAACACATTCTTTTCCTTTTTTTTTTGGGGGTCAACGGTCAACGGTCAACGGTTAACGGTCAACGGTCAACGGTCGTCGGACGGGTCGCCGGATCGGTCGAACCGGTCGGACCGGACGGGCCGGTCGAACCGGTCGGACCGGTCGGGTCGGACGAACCGGCCGCACGTGCCGCGCGCGTGCGCGGGATGACGTCACGCAGACGTCATCCGGCACGTGCCGCGCGCGTGCCAGGCGTCCTCGGGTCGGGTCGGGTCGGGTCGCCGGTCGGTGACCGCCCGGCCAACCGTCGTCAGCGCTGACGTCATCGATGACGTCATCCTAGCGGTTACTGACCATTGGGTGACGTCAGCACGCGTCGGTTCGCCGACCGGTGCGTGCCGGTTCGCCGCCGGCGTCGCGCACGTGCCGGTTCGCCGACCGGCGTGTGGCGCTCACGCGCAGCGGCTTCTGGCCGCGCGTGTGGGCGCGTGCGGCGTCGCCCGGCGGCGCACGACATGTCGCCGGACTCGTCTCAACGAGCCCTTTCACCCTATACCATCAGAATTCGATTTCGAGTTACAGAAACTCGAAAAAATGGACGAACAGTGCTCGGGTGTCAGGATTTTGCGCCCCGATCCGTGTCGGCCGAATATTTTCGCGAAAAATCAATCAAAAAACATGAAAGGGGTCGGGAAAACATGAACTAGGGCTCTGATACCAATGTCGGGATTAACGGATCCCCAAAAACCGGATTCGACACTAAATCGAACCCCTAAAACGATTGCGGAAGACAAGCCCGGGAAAATCACGTATCACCGATCCTAAAGCACACCATGGATTCGAGCGTACCTTTTTAGCCACAGATTAAGCACCGACGCCGATAAGAGGAAGAGAATTTGGCCCTGTTCGATTCGATGACAGCAATTCGTCTTGAAGGGAAGAAAAACGTGCCTTACTGTTATTCTTTTGGGAGAGAGAGAGAGAGAGAGAGGGGGGGGGGAGAGGGAGACGTACGTACGTTCTAATTTCCAAAAGGTGCGTTCTCCTTCTCTCTCATCCCTTTTATACGTTCCCCCATCCACGGGCCCTTATCCTGTGGGCCGGGCTTTTAGGCCCAACATGGGCGGACGGGCCTTAAGCCCATCACTAATAAAACCATCAAAAGGCAATTGCAGAGCTCCTCCCTAATGAAGTTCCCACCATAGAAAACAAGAGAGGAAAGAAGGATCAAGAAAAGAAGCCCTTTGTTGTCGTTGTCTGAGCCCCTAAACCAGGAAAACCAACCAAAATTTCAAGGCAACAGATTCTATTGAAGCACAGCGCTCCGTCCCACCTGAAGCTTTGGCCGGCATCGGCATCCAACAAAGATGGCCCTGAAGTCAGTGGTGCCGCAATGGCTGATGCTTCAGAGGAGGCGGCAACTACTTTGGTGGTGGCCCCTAAAGCTGTTGTCGCAGCTTGAATAGGACTATAATTTCGTCATTCTCGATCTTGTTTGATAGCTTAATAGCGAAAATACATCCTCTTGAATGTCATGACTCATGGAGTTCCTCTTTTTGGAGCACACGTAGGGTCAAGTGTATTCGATGGCACAGGACTAGCGAGGTAAAATATCAAGGTACAACTTATTATTCCGATAGGGTCTTCCTAGATGCTGATACTATGCTATCCTTTATGTAATCGACTTTCGAGGTGATGGTCGTCATCTCTTCGCATCGCATATAGATTCACTATGTTGAAGGAAGAAAATATTGGGCACTTCTTGTTTAGTCAGCACGACAAAAAAGAATAAACCTGAAATGGCGACACGCGTCCAAAGTGTGTCCGAACGTCACTCCCTTTCACGTTCTCTTCACTCTCTTCTCTCCTGTCCAGATGCTGCATGTTCTCCTCTCCTCTCTCCTCTCTCTTGCCCAAATGCCAGACTCCCTTGCACTCTCTCCCTCCGTCCCTCCCTTGCAAGCTCTCTCTCTTCACTGCCCTCTCTCTATCCCATCGAGCCCTCGTTCGATTGATGAACTTTGCGTGGAGGCGGAGCTGCATGGTGGTTCGTCGGATGAGGGTTCGGTCGTGACTCAGAGAGAGAGAGAGAGAGAGAGAGAGAGAGAGAGCACATTCGATAGGGGCAGCGAGCCGTTGTCGAATTAGCGCTGTGGCTCGTCGGACATACAAGGGCATGGTGGTTTGTCCGACGAATCACCATGCGGCTCCACCTCCGCCAATGCAAAGTTCATCGATCGAATGAGAGCTGGGTGGGGGGAGGGGGAGAGAGAGAGAGTAAGGGAGTTTGGCATTTGAGCAAGAGAGAGGAGAGAGCATGCGGGGAAATTTGACGTTTGAACCCACTTTAGACACCCAATATCATTTCAGATCTCTTCTTTTTTGTTATGCTAGTTATATAAGGGGCACCCAATATTTTCTCGAGTTGAGGACCGTTCCTTTTGTCCTGGTCGTCTAGCCCCTGTGCATCATTAACCAAGTCGGCATGAACAGGGCCAGGGTTGACTCTACTAGTTGTTCTTTTCTTATTTTTTCCTCCGCTGCTGGTGTTGAGTGGAGTACCTTTCCATCATCATCGTCATCTAGCAAAGGCCGCGATTGAAGTCCCTGCCAGGCTGCCACGACATCTTTCTCAAACTTTTTGTTGGTTAGTGGGTATAAGGCTTTAACTATATTTTGGGGATAGAGATGAGGCTTCGAATGTGGCAATCAGAACTCGGGATACGAACGAAATACGTTGTGCGCCTTGATTGGTGGAGGCTGTGGATGTGATGGAAAATAAGTGCAGAAACATCTTTCGATTTTGGTCCCCCTTACTTTTCAATTTTCCTACATTGTATTAACTATGAATTATCCAGACCCAACACCATCGCTACTTTCTTAAATAGAAAAATAGACTTCATGTCGTAATTGAAGTTTGAGCTAAAAGAGGTTAATATCATCAAAAATTTCGAACTGATAAATTTATGAAAAATTTACTCAAACTAATTTTCTTACAATAAAAAATCTCAAAATAGTACATTTGTGATAATTTTACTATTCATCAGATTCCGTTAAATTAAATTAATATCACGAAAGATTACAAACCAATTATTTATGACAAACAAAAGGTAAAATCCAAAACGATATATCATTTCTTTATCACGTGTAATTCAAGTCAACAATTTGACGATTGAATTTAACGGGAATTAATGAAAGGTAAATTTTTCATGGGTTAATTTATAATTTTTGATAGTCAAAATATTAGTTCATGATAAATTCATCATAAATATACCATTTTGAGATGTACTAATTTAACGTTTTTCGTGATGTTGATACTTTAGTAAATTACACCGATCAAAACATATCAGGGGAAGAGCGTACTGGGGTTGAAAAACCCGCCGTTTCAAAGCTCGTAGAAATCGGAGATGCCAGCGATTTGGTGATGAATACTTGAAGGGAAGGAGCTTCGATCGGAGATGGCGGCCAATCATCGTAGTGAGGTGAGTGGCGGCGGCGGAAGGGGGGAGTTGGTGGTCGTGGATCGCCGCTGAAGTTCCGACTTGAGTCGTTACTGCTCCTGTGTCTTCCCTTTTCCTTTTATTCTTCTTTCGAATGTACCGGTTGGATTTCTCTGCTAGTTTTCTTACTGTGGCAATAATGGGTCAGATAGATGTTATAGTACATTCGATGATTGTGTGTTTTTCTTTTAAGTGGCAATTCATAGTTTGATACTCATCCTGTAGATCTCCTTGATCGAGGATGCACAAGATCGGGTTCTTTCCTTTACAAGCCAGATATGAGTACTACGTGTTGCCCTTCTTATACTATCCGCTTAAAAGCAGTGGACTTTTCCCCTTCCAAGGAACAAAATCGAGTACACAAACGGATGGAAAGGTATTACTTTGATAACCTCTCTATATTATGGATTCTATTCGTTGGATCGTTGCATCTTCACATGTGATTTTTTTATCATTCTGTCGTCGTTGCATTTTGCAAAATTGACCACCACCCTGTTTTCAAGACAGCATTCGAGTTTGGAGTCCATTCTTTGTCAATTGATTAGAGCAGTGGCCATCAAATATACTATTTGTCCTCCTATCTTCCCGGGCATGATGACCAGTTGGGTTTGACAAAGCGAACCAATCAATCATTGAGACTTATATTATTCCAATACTTTATATCATCTCTAGAGCCAGTTGGGTTTGACGAAAGCGATAACATAATTGAGGCTGGTGGCCAATCACTAACTCCGCCAGAAGGGACGAAAATGAGATGCTTTTTGGATGGTGAAATCGGAGTTAATGTGTAAGTTACTAGTTTTGTGTCGTATACGAGGCCTTTACGAAAGATCTTCAAAAAGGAAGACATTTGAGCTGTGGGGATGAGTGAAACCAAAACAAACGACGGGCGCCGAACTTACGCGAAGGGAATGTATCACCCCTAGAGACTCGAGGAAAGGTTGCGTTCTAGATATGGGAAGTTATGCAGTTCAAGATTTGGTTGATGCAATGAGTAGTATCAATGGAAAGGAAGTCCGCTTTTATCCCGTGCGCAGTAGGCAAATGATTTCTTCTGAATAGGGAGAAAAAATAATAGGAATAGAGTAGCGAATAGAATAGAACTAGAACCGACCAAACAAAAAAAAAAGAGGGAGAAAAAGAAGTTCTTGGCTTAGGGTGCACTTGGTAATTGGCTAAATAGTAACTAAATCAAATTTTTTGTTTATGAGAATATATTTGAAATAAAAATCTGTTTGATAAATTTTTTATTCTATGGAAAAAAATCTATCTTTTGTTTAAAAATAGATTTGAAACAAAAATCAAGTAGAAAAAAATTATTTCTTTATTCTCGAAAATAATTCCAAAATCAAACTCAAGCTTATTTTTTTTTCTCCTTCTTTTCTCATTCTCTCTTCTTCCTCCCCCAACCAGTCATCGGCTAATGCTTGTCCGAGGCTCTAGCGAGCCTGTCGGACCTCACGTAGCTGCCAACAACTGGCTACTGAAGAGGAAGAAGAAGAGAAAAAGAAAAAGGAAAATAAGAAAAAATATAATAAAAATATTAAAAAATTAAAAAAGACAAAAAAATTAAGAGTCCTACCAAACACATTTCTATTATGAGTATAATTTTTTTTTTTTTTGCAATTACCAAACGCTTTCAAATGTTCAGAAATTATTTTCGAAAATAGAATAAAAAAAATCATTTCTGAATGAAACTTATTCTTAAAAACAGAATGGTTACCAAATACACTCTTGATGTTGTAACTTCAAAATCCTTTGAGAAATCACGGGCAGAATGAAGGGAATTTACGGGGATTGAGGTGATTCTCCTGTCCTCGATTCGTGTCCAGCTCGTGACCAGGACCCCATATGGCTCTAAGATGCTATTGTGTGATGTCTCTGATCAACTTTCACTTGTTCAATCATACAAATAACCAGCAGCGAGAACATGTACCAGTCTCGTAAACCCAAAAAAACCCACGTACAGGAGAAGATTGACTAGTCAGTTTGGATCAGAATGAAACAATCAAATGTTTTTTTTTCCAATCATGTTATTTGACAGCAAGTAGCAGCAGCTGCCAAACAAGGAAATCTTCAGTCGCAAGTAAATTCACATCAGCTGAAGAAGAATGTTGGAGGTTATTGAATATACTTTTAGGGAGTTCAAATGGGCAATCAAACGTCATCAGCATCGCTACCCCCGATGATATCTGCATCCTGAGAGGCGCAGTAAGTGCTTCCATCAGGACCAACCAATTTATACCTGCTCAACAACAGAACATTTTCAATTCGCACAACCTTAATCCCCTTAAGTTTTCCAACGCACAACTGAAATGACCATCTGTAATTTTACAATGTCTACTGACCGCTCGAGAAGAAATTTTCCTTCTTTGAACCTCTGACTATTTTCATGAGCAGTCTCCTGTAAAAACCACCCGAATCACTTGGAGCAACAAAACTAGTGTGTTTAAGCCATCATTTTAAAGTCACAGCATCCTGATCTTACATATTTCCACCTGACAATTTCTCCACAACCAACACAGGAAATGTCAGCAACAGTGTGCATCCCAGTCTCCAGCATTCTCTCTTCTCTCTCACCAGTAGACACATTCGCTCTGCCAAATAATTGAAAAATGAACAAACATGCGATAGAGAGAACTTAGTTACTGTTCATCACCCATCATTTGAGTATGCTGGTGGAAAGCGTCATTCAATTTCACCACTCTAGCTTATTGACATTTTCTTGAATACCTACAGACAGATATCCTAATTTCTCCATTCACAAATGTAATAAGCACAAACATAAAATTCCAGATGCAGGTTATGGCCAAAAGGGGCTGCCTCTTCAAGCCAATTGGTCCCAATCTTATACAGCTCAGGAACATTCTAACATCATCAAAGGAAGCTGAAGCTGTCAAGTAAATAGAGCCCTAATCCAATGACATGCTTCGGACATATCAAGCAGACTGAAAAGCCCCTTCCCCCCAATGAAGACATGATTTACTATACTGACATAACAGATGCAAGCCAAAATGTTTTTACTTAAAAAAACAAGAGAATTAACTCTCACGTGCATCCATTTAGTTTCTCCTCCCAATTGGCACATTGTACCGATACAAAAGGGCGCCAAAGTAAAGAAAAACTTACACCATGCTGAAGAGGTAAGCTCTCCCATGCCTGCAGTGGAAAGACTGAGTGCAAGAACACAAGCAAACAAGATGTCAGAATGTGCGAGCGAGCTGACAACATACCAAAGTATCCTATTGCATAACGTAAGTTGCAGTAAAACTAGAGACTGGTCTATTTATTAGCACTTGGTATTCTCAATTTGCTCCAAGAGAAACCAATTTTTGTAAAGTACTAAATCAGAAGTCGAAAGGGTAGATGACAGTACTCTCAACTTATCTAGGATCATAAGTAGGGAACTGATGCAGCATTCAGCACTACAACCTCATTCACACTCCATAAGTGGAAAAGGACAACTGGCAGTTAAGGTTTCTCATTAATATCTGAGACATCCTGAGTTCTATTTATAATTTTGTCTGGGAATAACTACCCCGCTCTAAGATTGGCTTCCTCTTATAGCAAAGAAACACCAATCGCATTCTCATATGAGAAGGAAACTCCAGTTCTTCCTTCAAAATCCAATAAATATCAAATCTTAAAGATGACACAGGAAACAACTGCAAGAGTGAGAGGCCAATCTTTTCTCAAAACGCATAAGAGTGGAAAGAGGAACTTAGCACACTGGAGAATATTTTCATGTTTGGCAAAAGTGAATGAATTCTGAAAGCATCAATGAGCAACCGATGCAGAAGTATATGACATCCATGGTCCTCCCACCTCCCCAAGTGATTGCCTTTTTTGAGAACCAAACAACAATCCTTTCTTTTTTCCAAAATAAGGATATAGCCATCACAATTTCGCATTTTCATATGTTAACTAGAAAGTAGCCCACCCCTCCTCCACCTTCACCGGCGCGGATGGCTACTATACTGGCCTACCAGTTCCTCAAACATCCCTTATGAGGTACGGTGGAGTCTACCCTCCCCACCTGAAGGGCCCCTTACCCACCCAGGAGAGAATACCCCATGTTTTACGTCCTAGAGTTCAGACAAAACAGTCTCAAGACATACTTGGGTCCAATTTCGCATTTTCATATGTTAACTAGAAAGTAGCCAACGATGGTCCCGTCGAACAATCCTGGGAATCAAGTCAACCCTAAAAAAGCTCAGCTGCATAATCCATATACACCGACTCGAGGTACAAGCTGCTCAAGATGCCCCATTAATTACTTCAAACTAAGACCAGATCTTTAATTCGGCATTGTGACAATCATCGACTTAGAGAGCCACAGTCTTTGCTCCTAGCCAGTTTAGCTTATCTCATTTTCTCCTCTACGACGAAGAATGCCCATCACCAGAACTCCAAGCGAGGACGTAATCCCAACCCCGACCACCACGATCTTCAGAGTGACCTCATCTCCTCGTCGTCGTCGTCGTCGTCGTCGTCTAAAAGCTACGGACGACGACGGCGACGGCGACGGCGACGGCGACGGCAGGAGCCACACGTGGGGATCATCATCAGATCAGCAAGAAGGGGGTAAGACCAAAGGAAAAAGGGACCGAAGATGCCACCTTAGAAAGGATGTCTTCGCCGATCGCGAGGTGGGTCTTGCAGTGGCTGCAGGTGTAGATATTCCCTTCGAGGATCACCGCAACTTCCAGTTGATGATGGCCTCCCTGCATCTTCTCCTCTGCTTTTCCGTGCCGTCCTCTCCTCTGTGTCTCCTCCCTCTCTTCAGCCAGCAAAAGGAAGGTGATCGGAGAGAAAAAGGAGAAGGCTATGCCTAAAACGAGGAAGAGGATCTTATCTCGGCAACTTTTATTTTAGAGAAAATTATAAAAAAAATCATAAATCTATTAAACTCTTACCAATTCGAGCCTAACCTTTTAATTATATCAAAAATGGTGAATAAATCATATATATGTATTATATAAAAATTATATATTATTTTTGGATATTTATTTTTTCACTTTGGAATTTTATAAAGAAAATAAAAAGGTCGAAAGAAAAAGTACCTTCATCCTCCCCAAGTGTCGGCGAGCGGCATTCACATTTTATTTTTCTTTATCGTTCCCATGCGAAGCGCGCAGGTCCACCTGTCAGCCTCCTATTGGGCGGATGATGATGATGGCGCGCAAAGAAAGATTCAATGGCGGTGCACACGTGCAAGCTTCCCAGCAATTTCCCTCCCCCTTCTTCTTCTTCTTCTTCTTCTTCCCCCTTAGACGCGTTCGAACGACTGCATCTCAATCGCCGATCGACTTGCCGACGTCCCGCGTCGCCACCGATTGATTCTCCGCCGCCCGAGTTCCGGGTCCAGGTCGCTCCCTGCTCCCTCGTCTCCTAGCGATTTTCACGTGTCTATGTTTTGCTCGAGTTTGGTGTCCTTTTGATCGCCTGAATTCATGTCCACTTCGTTTGCATGGTTAGCTTAGCTATGGTTTAGGATGGATTCTGGTTGTTAAGAATAACAACGCATCACTCGTTCAAATTCAAAATATTTTGAATTCCTCGTTACAGTAATAACTAAATGATAAAAGTATTAACTAATTCAAAATATTTGGAATTTGAACGAGTCATGCGTTGTTATTCTTGACACTGGTAACAGTGAAAGTCTCTGGCCATGGAAACTATCGAGAGCATTTGTCTGTCGTGCTTATCGGGGTTGGTATGATCGTTTTTTATGATCCTTTCTTGTTAGCCAATGAAGGGATATGTCGTTTCCATGCTAGGTTTGTTTCTAGCCAGTCGACGGATTGGACGCGGCAATGCTTGCATGATGGTAAATCACATGGACTGCATCCCGAGGGGGAAAAAGGTTGCGGCATTTGAATGATCCGGGGATTCAGCAAACTGATTTAGGAAGTGAATTCGACTTTTTGCGACCCGATTTTTGCTGCATATGAATTTAGGAAAGCAAATGGCTTGTACCCGAAAGAAATAGATAGCCTATTTATGTCGGTTTGACTCGTGGCGATTGTTTACCTAAGGCGTTGGCATGGCTCAGGCTGACGGAAGTTGCCTCTTCTGCAGTTATGTACGTCAATCCACGGCTGCAGCCTGGGGAGCCTAGGCCATCGACGAGTTCTCAGCCTAACCCATTCGAAGATGCTCTTTATGGAGCTGGTCCTGGACTTATTCGAGGCGGCCTTGGTGCATATGGGGAGAAATTTTTGGGATCAAGCTCTGAGTATGTGCAAAGCAACGTGAGTATTGCACTGACAAGTTATACCCCCTTTGGTTGTTGCTTGCCTTTTGAGCAACATCTGGATTTTTCTGTTCTTTTCATAGAACGATGCCTGGTAGTCCTCTGTTTTAGGTGGATTGCGATAATGGCAAGAAGGAAGCTCATGAGTTGCTCAAATCAAAACTTTTTAGCTGTTTATTGTTGATTTGAAGGACGGTTGACTTATGCATAGCTGAGATGAGATTTTTGATGTAGTCTACTATTATTCTGCAACCTCTGTATATATTTTTATCTGACAAGTTTCGCTTGGCGTCTTTTGGATTTTGCTTTCTGTGCGAGCAGATTAGTAGGTACTTTTCTGATCCCCAGTACTATTTTCAAGTAAATGATCGATACGTGAGGAACAAGTTGAAGGTGGTTTTATTCCCATTCCTTCACAGAGTAAGTGATGTCGTCATTGGGCAGTCGTCATTGGTAACTCTTGTTCATCCTTTCATCAATCTGCTTTGTGTATTCCTTTCTTCAGGGTCACTGGACACGAATAACGGAACCTGTGGGAGGAAGGCTATCATACAAACCCCCTATATATGATATCAATGCCCCGGACTTGTACATCCCATTCATGGCTTTTGGCACCTATGTTGTTCTTGCTGGCTTATTGTTGGGACTTCAGGGCCAGTATGTATTGCCTTTTCGGATGTTGAAGTTTGCATTCTTCTGTTTCTTAGACATTATCAATTTGTCCTTGGAGACAAGTTCTTTCCTGGATCTCCCATAATTGCTTTCACGCAAATAATGCTAGCATTCATCTTGCTTTGGACTGATATTTCGCATTGCCCAAGCTTCTTGGTAAACATTAATACGGGGTTTTTTTTCAGGTTTAGCCCAGAAGCATTGCAATGGCTGTTTGTCAAAGGATTGCTTGGCTGGTCTCTGCAAGTAATGTTGCTGAAAGTCACATTGCTTTCTCTGGGTGGTGTCGAGCCACCTTTGCTGGACATTGTGGCATATGCTGGGTACTCGTTCGCAGGGTTGTGCTTGGCTATTATTGGGAAAATTATCTTAAGATACATGTACTTTGTTATGATGCCATTGGCCTGCTTGTGTATGGGCATTTTCTTGGTGAAGACGATGAAGAGAGTCCTTTCTGCAGAGGTGAGAAGTTACGATGCAAGTAGGCTGCACTACCTCTTGCTCTTCATTGCTTTCGCACAGTTCCCACTTTTCTCATGGCTTGGCAATATTAGTCTCAACTGGCTTTTCTGAACTGAATCATGTAATTTTTTGACTGGAAAGAGTCCGTTTGGTAGCATTTTTTATGATTCTTGTACAGTTAACTTCTTTAATTCCCCTCTTAAATTTACTATGTTGAAGTTGGTTATTGATCATGCAACTTTAAGGCAGTGTTGGTGAAAAGACTATATGAAAAACAACTTCTCAGAACACGGCAATTATGACGTTTCATATCTCTTCTTTCTTTTTTTTAAACCTGGACTAGTGGTTCTGACTTCTCATCAGTACAGAATCACAAAAAGATAGTGGAATAAGGAGGATATTTACTCGATTAACATTGTATCTAAACCACTGGCATTGCCTGGCCTGGCCTGAGGTCCTGAGTATTATCTATTATCTTGCGATTTTTGGGCCATTTCTCACTTCAATCGCTTTAAAAGGAAAAGATGATCTCAATCCGTCTCCATTACGGAGACCGTTGGATCAGATAAAGCCACATGAACAGAACTTGTTTCGGTGATCGGCAAGTAATCTTCTTAACTGGTTAATAACTTTTCATGCTAAGTTACTCGCAATTAACGTGTTGAAAACATTACCTTTTGTCCTTGGATGTTGCCAAACAAAGAGAAAATGTACTTATTACTGTTACTTTTCACAGCAACCATTCTTAGAAATGGCTGTGTGTAATGGATTTGAAGTTACTTTTCCCTTTGAAAATCTATTGATCACACTGAATATGTAATTTAAATTTCTGTATGCACAATCACTAACTTCGCATAAGAGCTGTTAAATTCATAGATCTAAAGTTACTTCTCCATTTGGAAAGTTCCTAGTGACATGACAATATTACAAACTAGGAAACATTACATAATTTCTGTCATACAAAGTTGCTAAATGATGTGAATACTAGTTAAATTCACTATTTGAAAGTGTGTTAGATAGATTTGAAGTTACTTTTCCTGTCCTAATTCACTCCAAATCCACATCCATGCTAGCCAATGTATCCAATGGCGAACTATCTCCATTTAGCCTCAAAAGTATTTAGGAATCGATCAAAGAAGAATCGACCTGCCATAATTTTTGGGAAAAGATTAGATAGACCCTGCATGAAACCAAGCCTCACTGCTGTTGATGATTCCTCATGCTTCAGGGGCATGCCTTAGTGTGAGTGATCATATGGCAACGTTTGGTCCATCCAATGTTATTTTCGAAGAGTGCGATGAGCAGCCACACAAAGTGGCTATCCTGTCTGAATTTAACTGCAGACTCATTCAGAAGATGGGTATAGCGACGCTGTTGTAAATTTCACCCATGCATAAGCTCGACTCATCGTTGTCACAAAGTAATGCATAAGCGGATACTTTTAATACAGAGCCACAAATTTTAAGTGTAATTCTAACAAAGAAAAAGAAAGGAAATCTAGTGGAAGAAAGACCTGTCTATTTCTTCTAACCCATGACATTAAGGACGACTTCTATAGCAGTTCAACAGTTACTTTAAGATGTACATGCATTACGCGTGCATATGTAAATATATACGCGTATCTATGTACCAACACACCAGACTATGATCAAACCTATCAACCACTACCCTCAAAGTTAACTCCTCTATTCTCATCCGAGATCAGGGACGGTGAAGTGCTCCTCATCATCGTCTGGGATTTCAATCCTCGGCTTCTTGTGTGAGACATTGAATTTGGAGGTCCTGGAGGAAGTGTAGTTGCTCGACTGTGGCATCGGCAGCTGGGGAACTTCAGCCGCTTCTTGAGGGACGTGATCACTGAAAAGCCCCATGTCTGCAAGCCACTCTAGCTCTCCAAACTCTAGCTGCTCTTTCTGCAAGAAATTTACAAATCAAAACGAGCTCTAGAAATAACAGACCAATGAGTTAAATTTTTGGGAGTGCGACGAATCACCAGAAACCCAAGTGCAGAGCATTATTAGCATAGATAGTCCAAAGTGATCACACTTTATCTCACCTTGTCAGAAGATTCAAAATCCGTTAACTGCAACAGGTCATCGACGCCCCATGGCGAAGTTGAGATGGAAAGCTGTTGGTGGGGTGTTTTAACTGGTTGAGAGCTCTGGTTCGGTGGCTTGGAGTGGGTTTTGTCACCGTCCTTGGCACATCTAGATCTTAGAGCCACCTTAATGCCGGTGGCTAGGAACCTCTGGTGGTTCGCAGAGAGGCTCCCCGCGGAATGGATTGGTTCATCACAGTCCTGACAGAAGAGAGCTCGGTCTTCGACACAGAAGATGAACGCCGCCTTCTCCTGTATGTCAAAGTTATCATGAGATCGAGAAACTAGAGTGGAAAACAATTTTGTGGCTTGTATCACCTTTGAATTACCACAGAATCTGCAGAAGTCAGAAAGCCAAAAGGACAAAGTAGTTCAATTTTGTTAGGCCATTTTAAGTCTTTCTAATTGCGCAAAATTCACAGTGCCCCCAAAGAACTAAATTGTGGCCATAGTAGGGTGTTAAATCGGTAATCACAACATGGTCATCAGCTAACTATAAGGATTTGCCATTCATTATAATGCACATCAGGGTCATCATGCTCTTCAGACAAAAAGAGAAGGATTGAATCGTCAAAATTGAGCAATAAGCAGCTGCTAAATTTAGCCAGAGAGATTGATCTGTAAATAATTTATCCGGACAGAGAAAAGAATCATCGATAGCTATGATAAGCAACTTTCTTTATGAACTAAAAGCTTAAGATAATAGAATAACCAACTAGTTACTTCATACAGAATAAGCAACTTTCTCAATATTTATTTCATCAGCTTCAAATTGCTTACAAACAAGATTAGTTCTAAACCAGATTTCCCATTAAGAACACAGAACAAAAAGAACAAATTTAAAGGTAAATCAACATCGACCAACGCAATAAATAAGGGAAGTACCCGGCAAATGTCACAGGGAGGGAGTTTGTTGGAGAGGCAGTTGAGGAGAAGCCTCTGGTGCTTGCTCGCGAGTTTGTTCGCTGCGTGGATCTCCACATCACATTTCTCACACAGCGCAGCTTCATCCGCGCAACATATCACTGTCGCCGGCGCTCTCTCGCACACATCACACTGTATCTTCATCTTCTTCTTCTTCTTCTTCTTCTTCTTCTTCTTCTTCACCTATCAACCTCAAAAAGTGAAGTCTCTAAACCAAGCAGCAATGTTTAATTTTGAAAAATGCCCATCTCAGGCCACGCTGAGAGGACAAACAGACAAGTTCAAGAGTAATTTTCACAATTAAGAGAACAAGAGAAATAGAGTATCAAGAGGTGGAGGGAGAATGAAAGAAAGAGGAGGCTCAGAGAGATATTGTTGCGTTCGTCTGTTTGTGCGCGTGGATGATTGATGAGGGCAAGATACACGAGAGTGTTTGGTGGACAGTCAAGGGGCGAGAGAAGATAAGGAGATATGAGTTTTAGCCCGAATCAAAAGCATGAAATCCACGACATCCACCAAGTCTTTGGTGGGGTCAGACCCCCCATGTGCGTGAGCCGTCTTCAGAGAGAACAGATCTTTTATGGTTCCTCGACATAGTACATCAATCTTGAATGGGGATTGACGTTGCTTTGATTGTCGAAAAATCAAAAACATATCTTTGAGAACAACACGTGCCATGCGAGATAGGATCGTCAAGTCGTATCGTCTGGTATTAATCGCATCATTTTGAAGAGGTAAAAGTAGGATGTCGAGAAGTAAAATTTCTCCTTTTACCCTTTGTTCTTTACGACAAAGTGTTAATTATTTTCAAGAAATTCTGTGGACATGAGTACTTCCTGCCAAACTCACAAGAGGTCAATCGATATTGACAGGAGCATATGGTGCTTAGAAGGAGAGTGGCTGCAACCTTTTAACCTCAAACTATATTCACATAGAGAACTTTTGGAGCGAAAGCTAATTGAACTGTGAGTCACTGCACATGCTCAACTTTGCTAAACCAAGGAATGAAACATCTCGTGGTTAAGGCAACCAAAGAAGAGTGAAGATTGAGCTTGACCCTGAAAACCCTGATTTTGAGCCTCCTCTGAGACGTTAGTCCTCGACGGACCTCCATTACGATTCCCGCTGCGGACTCATTAAAACCCTTCATCGACCTCTTGAGCTTCCACTTGAATCCACTGACCCGATCATGATCATCGCGATGGTCATGATCGCTAATATCTTCTTCTTCTTCTTCTGGCGGCGGGGATGATGAGGAGAAATGGTAGCTCTTTAGGAAGGCTTGCCTCGCATGCCAGTATTCGCGGCCTCGGCGATACTCGCATGTGCTAATTATGATTCCTTCGTTGCGACGATCATCGGCTTGCGGACTGTAATCGTGGTCGTTGAGTTGATGATGGAGATCATCTTGAAGCGGTTCACGTTCACTACCCATGCGTGGTTTTGTCCTTTGGTGCTTCGCATGACGTTTTGGTGTGAGGGATACTAGGTTTCGTTGATGTGTCATGGCTTTATATAGACTCAAAATTAGGAAAAAATTACAGAAGAAAAGGGCTGGTGGTTGTAGAGATTAAGAAAATGAATGTATTACTGAGTGGGTGAACCACAAAGGAGAATGTGCAATTAGGGTTGGTAGCTTCTGTTGCACCCAAGACATATCCACCCCATAGAAATGAGAATGTTTAATATTGACTATTATTATCTTCTGCTCTCCAGTGACGTCGCCTCTGAATCAAAAAGTCGAACTCTTCGATCATGTCACAAAAATTATATTAGACTATCATTGACGTCTCATTATCATACTAATCATATATGCCATGCAATAATGCCGTGTCATGTTATCAAACACGCGACCTCTTCCATATTCAATCAAAGTTTTGATCATTGTTGCCATTTCATCGAAAGAGTATTGTTCGAGTGTTAATTTTTCTCTATAGGTTACCAAACCTCTGTTTTCAATGGATAGATGACTTCAAAATGACCCCATTAAGTAACCGCATTTTCTTTAATGCCTAGTATTTTCGGTTTTCATTGTCATGTTTGATCATTCACGCCATACCGTAATTCCGTGTCATCATCGTGTCATGTTGTCAATACACAATCTCTTTTATATTAAATCAAAGTTCCAACCAATGTTGTCATTTCACCGAAAAAGAATCGTATGGTGTTAATCTTTTTCTATACATAATCAAACCTTGGCTTTCAATTAACAGATGACTTCCTTGTGAATCAATCTCGCCAGAATAATATTTGCTGACGAATAAATTCTAGAGCTTAGTATGGAAATGAGATGGACCGCAAATGATCAAAAGTTTCCTGTGACTGGTTTCGCACCAGCTTATACTTACTAATGACGAAATATTTCATCGTAAAATCACAGCGCATCTCTATTGCACTTCTTCTTGTCCACAATCTTCTGAGGCCACCATACATGTAATTCGGGATTGAAAGTATTCCAAGGCTATTTGGCAGAAAATTTTCCCTACAAATTTAGGGGTCAGTCCTTTACTCTTGATTTGCATAAGCGGTTGTTGGCAAACCTATCTCATGCAATAATACTGATAAGAAATATGACTAGCCACTGGTCTTTGGTGTAACTTTTTGGCATTTGTGGAATTGGAGGAATCAAAAGTTATTTCAGACAAACTTTTCCCTTCTAAGTACACTTTTTGAATCTGATCTTAGGATATATAACAATATCCCGTCTGTTCATTTAGTAGAAAATAGATTGTCTGCCAAGAGGGAGAAAAGATATAAGTTTGTGGTTGGACCCCCCTCCTTCTAGTTGGGTTAAACTCAATTCTTATGTGACATCTAAAGGCAACTCAGATCTAGCTGCAGCAGGTGGATTTATTTGTGATGGGTCAAGCAATTGGCTTACGGGATTTCTGTAAACAGTAGGACTGTGCTCTTTTCTCAAAGCAAAACTATGAGGAATTTTCTTGGGCCTCAAATTTGCAATTTCTTTGGTTATTACTATAACTATTATGGAGGTGAACTCGCAAGCATGTATTTCTCTGCTTCAGAAATCAACTTCGTTGCTTCATTTTGGAGACATGCTCATTCTCAAATTAGAAGTATATTCAAGTATTTTCAATAGGTCAAAATTCTCCACAATTTTAGGAAGGGAAATGCATGTACAAATGGGCTAGCAAATTGCGTCATCCAATACAATAATGTGGGTGATAATTATGGTTTAAATAGGCCACCAATAAGTTTGCTTCCTATTTTGTTAGGGGGTCAAATTGAATCATATTTTATAGGAGAGTAATAATATAATTTTCAGGCTCTGCTCACTTATCTATCACAAATAATAATAATAATAATAAAATAGATAGACTTTCAATGACCCCTTTAAGCAATCGTGTTTTCCTTAATTCCTAGTATTTAAGGTTTTCACTACCATGTTTGATCATTCACGCTATACTCTAATGCCATGCCATTTTTGTGTCATGTTGTCAACAAACAATCTCTCCCATATTAACATCACAGTTCCGATCATTGTCGCCATTTCACTGAAAGAGTATCGTATAGTGCTAATCATTCTATTAACATTACCGAACCTCGGCTTTCAGTTAATAGATGACTTCAAAACGACCCCTTTAAGCAACCGTGCTTTTCCTTAATGCCTAGTACTTTAGGTTTTCACTAGTTTAAGAAGTCAAATCATTTTGGTCAATGATATGAAAGCATAACAAAGAGAGACTTTAAGAACATTTGCAGAAACAATACGACCTTAAGATATTCAAAAAAAAAAAAAAAGAACTCTCAAAGGCCCTGTAGCAGTCGTCCTTGATTAGGCTGCAAACCCCTTTTCTTTCTTCCTCCTCGCCAGTTCATGTCCTAGAATTCGGCTCGTGTCGATGTACTGTCGAAGGGATTCGAGGAAGAATTCTAAAAGCCCACATTTGAGACGTGGCCCAATGCTGTCTCCTCGTGGAGCCGGTCTTGGTCCGAGGCAAGATACGAGAAATCCAAAGGCGAAAGAACGAAGTGGCGATCTTCCGGAGTTCGTATACGCACGAGCGAGGCTCAGCTGGACGGCGCGCGACGACCCGGTTAAATCTAGAATTCGCGAAGAACGGGAGGATTTATTACTGGGACTTTGAAGGTGAGAAGTTACTGCTGCGAATTTTCGAGATTCGATCAGCTCTTTCTCGGTCTTTCGAGAGCAAGAAATCTTTATCGACCCATCTTGGATTCCTTTCTTGAGCCCAAGATATTGAGAGGAATCCTGCTCAAGAACGTCTCTTTGATCGGTTCTGGACAGCCGAGTTCCTAGTTGTGGGATATCTTGATCTGGGTTGTCTTGATATTTGCCAAATTATTCGAGAGCGGAATTGGGCAAGTCTCGTGCTCTTTGCGGTCGCGGAAGTTCCAATGCGTGGGCGAGTGAGGAGGTGATTTGAGGTTTCTGTAAATGGGGAAGCCTCTGTTTTACGAGATCTTGGAGAAACCCGCGACGAGCTGCGTCATAGGATTGTGCTGCGCGATATGGTTCTTCATTCAGAAGAAGGGGATTGGTTACTCGCATGTCGGGCTGAGCTACGACGCCGCCGTGGAAGGGCACTACTGGCGGATAATCACCTCGGCGTTCTCGCACATTAGCATCTTGCATCTTGTCTTCAACATGAGCGCGCTCTGGAGTCTTGGAGTGGTGGAGCAGCTGGGGCTCATGGGTCTTGGCGTGGCGTATTATCTGGAGTACACCCTTGTGCTGGTCATCTTGTCAGGGGTGCTTGTGTTGGGGATTTACCATGTATTGATCCATCGGTTCAAGCTCGAGCATTTTCGGAGAGTCACGGCTGTTGGGTATTCCTGTGTTGTTTTCGGGTGGATGACGATTCTCGCCGTGAAGCAGCCCTCGTCAAAGCTTGACCTTTTCGGGTTCCTTTCGCTTCCCATCAGTTTTGCGCCTTTCGAGTCGCTAATTTTCACTTCTATCATTGTTCCCCAGGCAAGTTTTCTCGGGCATTTGTCGGGAATCATTGTCGGGTATGCTGTTGCTTGGGGTGTGATTCATGGAATGAATAGTTATTGGGCTGTTTCAATGCTGGGATGGGTTGTGGTTGTGTTCATATATAGTTTGAAGCGATCCGGCGCCTATGATTTAAACTTTCTCGAGATTGAATCTGTTACCGATCCCTCCTTGCCGTCTTTGCGATTTGTCACAACCGGGAATGGTAGAACTTTGCAAATGACCTCACTTCCAGTTGGAGGTGTTGAACTCGTGTGACCTTTAGCCCCGCTTTCTTCTCTTGTAAGGGTGGGAGCTAGCTTAGGGCTTGACTCACTTGAGATTTTTCATGATGCACAATATAACAGTGATTTTTTATTGCCAAGATTTTATTCGCTCCATGAAGATTCCGCTATTCTGTAAATGTGTTTTGGTAAATCACTCTGTTGTATGGTACTGATACCATTTGTCTGCATTGTTACACTAGCAGATGGTTGTCATTGCTTCCTTTTGTGGTGCATATTATACAGTTGACTATCTACTTCAGTTATGTTGGCAAATGAGGAAGCTTTCTTATTCTTAATGACAATATTTAGTTGGGCCATAATCTTGATATTCCGTGGCTTGGTTGTTTGAAACGTTCGGATATATTCATTTGGCAAGTTGTTCTAAGAACATTAATAATTTAGGGGATGATGGCCTTCAGGTGATACTTTTATGATGGGGATCACTTAGATGGTGATTCTCTTGCAAGCTCGACCAATCAACCTGATTAAAGTAGCTATCGAACCATGATTTAAGTGATTTTCTTGCAACCTTGACAAGTCATACTGATTCAAGTAGCTATCGAACCATGAAGCTTTGTCATGAAATATTGATTCTTCATGAAGTTGCGTTGCCCCTCTCTCTTTCTCTCTCTCTTTATAGTATATGCTTGGGTTTCTTTCTTTGCTTGGCTTCCGGATCAAGCAGATTAATTTCCAGGACAAAATTACTTTTTTCTTTTGTTGCGGTGGCACTGCTTTTTTCTTTTGTGCTTACCTACCCCCGCGTGAAAACGTTGTAATGAATTAGGAATAGTTGTAAAAGGTTTTTTAACACCTTTGTTGGCTGCATTACTAATATAATTATTTCCAGAACTTGTTGGAGTTCATGCTTTTTATGCTCGTGTTAGTAGGATTCCCTGCTCCCGGCTGCCGTGTCTCCCCTCTTCACACAATCAAATGCTCACTGTTGAAGCTGTGGCAATGAACGGAAACTTTTAAGTTGGATAATTGGTGATAATTTTGTATGGATGACGCTAGCTAACAATAAGCAAGCACATGTTACACCTTCTGTCTTTGTGTTAATCATGCATGCAACTTTTTCGTCGTTTTGATCATCAGTCTTTCCTGTCCGGTTCTCCTGCATATTGATGTAGTCCAGCGAGTTATCAAGATTACTTGCGATGCTTTCGTTCTCTTTCTCCACTATTATAGTGTCAAATGGTCTGATGAACGTTGAGATTCTGCGCAATGTCTCTCTCTGCAACTATGTTCTTTTGGCAAGTGATGAATGTACGCACAGGTTTTGATTACAGAGGAGTGTGTAAACAAAAAGGAAATCGTGGCCCTTCTTGAGCCTCTATAGTTGTTGCGAGTAAGACATTTTGTGGGCACATGGCTCGGTTGTTGGCCTTCACTAGCTCCATCAATGCTCCTGGGAAGATGGTGTCCAGATCTCGTGTTGTTCGTGTCTGATAATATATGTGCTTCGTCTAACTACTGATTTAGCAGAAGACTTTCACAGGCATATTCATGATTTGGTAGTTGCAGCATATCGGCTTAGGTCAGCCTTTTCTGATTTGCGCTTTGCAAGGATTCCAGCCATCTACGGAGATTATGTTTGGACAACATCTTGAGTAGATTTCTGTTTCAGTTTTGATCAAAAGCGATGCAATTAGGAGATTGGACTCCTTTGATGAGAGAAATTGAAAATTCTGAATGGTCTTTTTCAGGCTTTCTTGAACTATTGGTTTCTTTCTTCAATGTTGATTATCTTCTAAGATGTGCAAGAATTTTTCTCCTGGTATTGGTTACATCTGACAGTTCTTGAAAAGGGCTTGAAGCGTAGCGTCACCGCTTAACACTTGGAAAGATTGGTCTGAACTAAAAAATTGACCAATAAAGGGATGCATCAAACTAATCGTACCAACGTCCTATCATTCTCTTCTATTAATTTCATTAGTTAAATTCGATAGACACCCTGACGTGACGCTGCCGCGTACTTGAATAATACATCCACTCTTTAGGAAGAAGGCTTCTTGGGATATTTACTAAAAATTTTATGACTAAATGGAATGAATTCAAAATTCAAAATTTTTAGAATGAATGATGTTTATTTTGAATATCTATTAAAATTGGCCGTGACTTTATAAATCAATTTCATGATCCAAATCTTTCCATTTCCTAGCATTACTACTCTATGAGTTGGTAGAACGAGGTGATTGACAAATAGAGAGAATTCATAAGATAGACATAATAAAAGAAGAAAGAAGGGGGGGGTACATCTTTGAAAACCAAATGCTAGCCATCACCTACACCAGTCCATCTACTCAGAACTAAACCCTCTATTAGAAAAATAAACGCACTTACATATGTATTGCGGCATCATATTCACAAACTGAAGGGCATATCAGTTTTCATTCAATTCAAAGTTGTTAACACATAAATACAAGGCCCTTGCAGACGTCGAAGATGGGTAGACAAAAGAATAATTGTCAGTCCTCAGCCATATGATCTACTCTACCGATGAATTAAGTATTGGACAGCATGAGCAAGCGCAAAGCAGTACATGTCAGCTCAGACGTCCCCAAATTCTTCATAAGTAGACATAGTCTTTGATAGCAATAAATGCTTCCAGAAATCAACATCAACTCTGCATGTGGCATATATAATCTGCATGAAACCAATATACACCAAAAGCTGATATATTATCAACAAACAGAAAAGGCCGGTGATGCATCTCTCTTTCTCTCACACATGCACTCTCTGCAGCAATTTAGTTTGCTGAAGAAAGGAAAGAAAGTTTCGAATGAATAGATCACCAAATTAGCAGTTTTGTGGAATGCAGAGTGTGCCAAGACCAGTAAATAGCAGAATAAGTCCTAGTTAATTTGAAAACAAAAGGCCCCTCAGTGACACATGGATGATGTTTCAAGAGTCCGAACACTTGAATTGACTTCCCACTACAAATATTGTGGCACTGGCAAGCATCGGATACAGCCACAGAAGCGCAAGTGTAATTCCAATTACAAACTTGAAGACCTTCTAGTCAGGTCCAAAGTTGGACCCAAGGTAAACTCTTTTCTGGTGGGAGCCCTAAGGGTGATATCTAAGCAATTGTCATTTCACAATTTTCTTATCTTTTCAAAAGAAGTGAAGATCTCCCCTAAAAAGAGCACCTTGACTAGTTCTTGATAAAGTTCTTGTGTCAAAAGATCTCCTTTAATAGGTAATAGGAGTGCTAAAGAAGAGTGCTAACGAGAAGGTGTAGCGAATCTTATGCTAGCAAAATTGATTTTCTCTGTGGAAATGCATAAGAAATAAGAACAAAGAAATAACAAGCTATTAGACCAGTATCACCCATTAAAACATGCCTGAACAGCTTACCATTTTCCTAATATATCATTCTTGTTATCACTGCCAATGCCATTACTGTGCACTGATCCAGAAGGAGAGCTGTCCTGGGAGCCTTGATGAATTAAATTGGAAAACCCTTGACCGATGGACCTCCACCATCTAGTGGAAAGAGACGACTGTAAATTTATGTCAGTACCATCAAACAGTTCCACTGGCCTAGCTGAAGCAGGGTCCAGCTCTGAGAATCTAACGGCACCCAAGATTCTTTCTGGTAGCTCCAACTCTGTCTGGCTCTCAATAAGGAAAGCCAAATCAACTGTCAGTGTTGTAATGTAGCCGAATGCCAAGTGAACAATCGCACTGGCAACCATCGAGGACCCAATATCGACATCCACTTCTATAAAATTGTCCGATACAACATATTTACAGGTAAGGGCACGTCCAATTATGCAAATAGCCTGCTCTCCAACTGCCTTTTTAACGATCCAAGGACCCTTCACAATGTTTGCAATCATTTTGAGACGTGAATTTTTATACACATCATCACCCTTTAAGAACTGGTCCACCAGGGAACCCTCTTGAATAGGTTCCTTGGCTACAAAATACGCAACAGCACTATAATTATCCTTGCTTGGCACTTGGAGATTAAAAGCCCATACAAAGGGTCTGTCCCCGTCTGGAAATTCAGTTTCAATGGCCTTCCTCACACGGCTATTTGGATTTTTCATGACCTCCCAGACTTTTGAAGAGCTTTTAATCCAATCGAATGCAAGAGGCTTCAAGAGATACTCGCCAGCAGGAATTTTGACCCTGTTTGCAAAATATTCTGGACCTCTAACCATAAATTTGTCTCCAGGTGGAGAAGCCCATCCGTTTGGACAGTTATCAGGATCAAGGCACGGAACAGCTCCCTCTGACTTGACTTTCTCTATCCACTGAGGATCATTTGCGTCAGCATGGCTCCCCATTTCCACTGACTGACTGCACCATCAAAAATTCAAGATTATAAAGAACATTAAGAAACAGCACAAATGATGAATATGCTGTTTCACCACTGAGGTAAGGATGTGAGAAACACCGAAAATCTACTGATCCTCTAAATGTTTTGTTTCACCTAATATTACATAGAGGGCAGAAAGGTCCCTGCTGTCAAATACAAGCATGTTCCTTTTGTGAATCGATTTTGCTTTGCTCATAATATCATAATAGCAGTAGGGACAAACAGAGACAGGAAAAAGAGACCACTTAGCAAAGTGTCCATGCCTCTCAAAGTAGGAATACAGAATACTAGTACACGCATGTTAGAGAGTAAATTGGTGAACTGATCTTCATTCTTTTGTTTACTTATACCTAATCAAGACGATGGAGGGCAACAGCCTTCCAAGTTCGAACACTTCTACCAACCTACGTATCCACAGAGACGCAAATCAATCCAATGATTACATCATAAAGGGACAGAACAATCTTCAGAGTACATCTGATGACTGTGCCAAGCGCTCAAGAAGAAACTTCTGAAGGCTCGAGCAACTTATCAACAAAAAGAGCTATCAGAAACAGGCTGCCACGTACACATTAGTCAACTATTATCACTCCTTCCAAAATATGGAGAACCCAAAAGCACATCAGTAAACCAAACTTTTTCGTGCAAAATCTTCCTTAAGGTTTCTTTGGCACATAATGATCTACACCCCATCGAGAAAAAGGGCAGTCTTGTATAGAACATGCTTGACATCTACCTCAGTGTCTTGCTATGAATTTTTCAAAATTCTTCACCCAGATATTTAAGCAGAAAAGTTAGACCTGCATCCATTTCAACAGAAAAGGATTAACAGCCAAAACCCAAAAAGCAACCTGAAGCTCTGCTGATATCTTGAACATTAGAACAAGATTTTAAGACCAAAAACACACAAACCACAGCTTGCACCCACGAATGAAATCACATGGAGAAAGGAGCAGATCAAACGCCCGGAATTCAGCTTAATAATAAGCAAACAGAATCAACACAAGAAACCAGCTTAACCTGCCGCCACCACCGCAATCATACGGATCATCCAATTTCAATATCAGGGCTCAGCCTCGAATCAAGATTAACAATCATCTCGACCCAGAAAAAAGAATCGCCCGCACGTGGAAGTGCAAACCAAAATCAACAGAAAAATGCAGAACAGGCGCAGAAAACCGAGCGATTACACCGCAAAAGGACAAAAGAGACGCTTCAAGAAACCATGACAAATGAGGATCAAGATGCATGAGTCACATATCTCGTGCTGTACAAACGAGAAGTGGGGAAAAGGAAGAAAAAATCTAACCTTTAGCCGTTGAGGAGAGATTTCAGAACTTGGGTCTGTCGCATAACAAGGTAAACAGATCATATATGTAGTCAAGGACTCGTTTTGGGTTTCGGGTCATGATTTATCCAAGTCAAGACGGGAAGCTTCATCGACAGCTCAAGGGGAGACCTCCCCCATTCATTTGCTGTCATTCCTTTTCTCTCTCTTTTCTCTTTTGCTTTTCCAAGAACTGTACTTTTATTTCGCTAACAATTTTTAGGGGGTAGATGCTTAAAGAAACGATCTTTATGGGGTGGAAGAACGACCGAGCAAGGCAGATGAAGATTCTAACGTTCGACCATAGAGAGAATGTAACGATTGCTTGTATGGGTCGTTGTTGTCGGTGTCCTGCTGGCCGTGAATGAGAAGGGTACTTGGGAATTGACATTAGTTTTGAACCTTTGGTGGCCTATTTTGATTGTTGTTTCTTCTAGCCTTTTCCATGGATTTCGCATATGAGGATTGTCAATTTTGAAGTGCAAAAGAAGAAAGCATGTTTCTTTGGACTTAGTTAATCTTGATTTCATTTGTTTATACTTTGAAAAAAATTTGCACGAGAAATATAGTTTTTTTTTCTTTTTAAATTACCTGTGGGAGTAATCAAGTAGATGCGGATTACAATTTTGGCTAGGGAGTTTGGACATGAAGCATGGATATATTTGACCACAAATGCTCCAAGTCCATTCGGTATTATGTCGGTTATTTTGAATCATAAAAATTTCTACATTGAGGGGACGTTGCCATTTTTTTCCCTATTGACACACATGACGGAGATGACTTGAAAAGGAGATAATTGGGAATTTTTGACAAATCAATGCATCCATTTCTTGTAGGTCAAAAGTTTTGTCAAACCATTGAATTATGTTTATCCTGTTTAGTGTGATGTATCCATATGAATTAGGTGCGCATGGGAGTGTAAAAAGTGTCTCGTCTTCTAAAGTAATGACAATAGAATTTGGAAAGGAGCAAGAAGGTTGATCCCCTTTGAGTGTATTAATATGTGGCTAAAAAGAAGATTAAGTGAGCATGATCATGGTACATGAATTAGAAATGATGGACCAACGCTAACTTAGCCTTCCTCTTAGAAAACTGAGATGGTTAGGAATGAGAAGCAAAATTTCTTATATGAGTGCACTAGTCTGAATTCCAACACAGGAATCAGCAAGATTGTGGCTCCAAGTTTGATTTAGGGTGAAAATGTGCACTCTCACTGAGCTGTAATGAAATATTTATGTCTTATTAGATTATGATTAAGACTTAGTTGCCCCCATCACATCATCCTTTGAGAAATGATTATGGCAAAATATGTCACAAAGATTCTCTTAAAAGAGTTCGCATGGATGTTTAGACATCTGACTCTCTCTCCTTATGTTTTATAAAATTTTGGCTGGCCTTTTTTTTTTTTTTTTTTTTTACCTTGCTCCATTTTTTCCCCTCTTTTGAGGATTATTCTCATTTAAATGTTCCATCCGTACATACAGATAAGCTAATTTGAAATAAAAGTCTGCACTTAATTTGATCATAAAACTTGCACGGTAATATATATAGCTCAACACAGAAAAATTATCTGTCTTGACCGTAGTCTATATGAATTTGACTCTTCATCGGTTCCCATAGATGATATGTGCGTTGTACTTTCCAACAAATCAATGATCAATAACAAATCAATGATGGATTGAGGGGCTGACTACGGCTGTTGCCCTAGCCCTTTAGCCGCATGGTTGGAATCAGATCGGTCCGACCGGTTGGGTCTAGTTCGGTACAATGGAACTAACCACTTAGCAAAAAAATAATAATAATAAATAAATAATACTAGAGTTATTACAATTTTAGGGTTTATTGTTTTTTTTTTTTAATTGTCGATTTGGTCCATTGATCCAGTTTCCCCCCAGAACCGGGAACTAACCGAAAATCACTGCTTCTATTTTTATGAAATCGGGAACTGGACCAACACCTCCAAGAATCGAACCAAACTAGTTAAGTCCGATATGGTCCAGGCAATCCGGTATGCTCACCCTTGCATGCAATCCCATGAAAAGTTTCTTCAGATCGTACCCTAGCTAAGTATTGTAAATTGAAATTTCTTTCATCTTGCCCCCTCCAAGCTAGATTTCTGTGCCGGCCACTGCATTGGATCATCTCAGTCTTCCCTTGTGTATGATACTTGTATCTAGCGCAAGAATAAAGAGGCGGAAGAACAACAGTTTCAACTTCCAATGAAAGCATTAACATCATAAATATATAGATGCAAGTCACATCTTAGCCATGTTTCCATTGATAACCAAGCCTCCATTGGAACTTTTAGCCTTTGTCATTAAAACCGAGGATGGTTCTAGCCTTGTAGGGCGCTTTATGGCAAGACATCCCAAGATTGATCACTCAACAAAAACTTCTCTTGGCAATGTTCTTCTTGCAAGGCTTTTAATGCGGAACGTTTACGTGTAACAACCTCTGGCGTCCCCATTCATTTGAGTAGCCCCGCCCAGTTATTGTTTGCTGAAGAAACTGCTCTCGAGTTTTAAAGAGATTATTCCGTACGTAGTATCAACTAATAGATGCATTGATTAGCATGATTGAATAACTAGCAGACAAATGGTACAAGGCACCGAGTAACTTCCAAAGATTTAGTACAATGGTGAAGCATTTGATTTAAATGTTACTAATCTCATATTCAAATCACAGCATCTCTCATTCAAAATAACTTTAGAGATCTTCCATGTCACTTTATAGATAAAATTTTGCATATGCATATGGGCATGGTGGATCACATGCATTCCTAGAGATTAGTCAAGTCAACGATTTAAATACCTATGTTATAAACAAAAAGGAAAAAGAAAGAAAAATAAATTTTTTTGTGCAAACCCATTAGTTATCCTTTGGGCCAGCCAAGATTCCATGTCACACCAAATTTGGCTAATCTTGGCCACTTTCTCAAATGGAAAAGTTGGTTTCGTGCCGGTTTCTCTTCAAACAAGGAAAAACGGATGAACACACAATCCATGAGCATGACCAACGACAGACCACCTACTCCCAGGCCAAACACTTTCAATCACCTCACGGACAATGCATGTTATCCCTAAGGTCACCCTTCTCTTTATCCAATCAATCCCTACCAATCACCACAATCAACTGCCCATTTTCACATCACAACCCTCATATTCAAGAACACCCACAAAGAGTGGAAACCCCTCTGTCCTTTTGCATTTGGAGCCCTCTGGAGAAAGATGGAGAAGAAGGGTTCCCTCAAAGATGAGACTTCACTGCAACAGTTGCTAGTGTATGTTGTTGCAGTAGCATTGTTAGGGTTTTGCATGGTGGACCCATTCAATATGGGGCCAGTGGGAGGGCATGAGTTCAGGCCTGTGAGGCATGCCATTGCACCTTACAAGAGGGTCATGGAGAGTTGGCCTAGAGACAACCAGAGCAAGCTGCGGTTTGGGAAGTTGGAGTTTGCAGGCCAAATCTTTGGGCCTGAGTCCTTGGAGTTCGACCCGTCGGGATGCGGGCCTTACACCGGCCTAGCCGACGGGCGGGTCGTTAGGTGGATGGGGGAAGGCAGTGGGTGGGAGACATTTGCTTTCGTAACTCCAAATTGGTGAGTGCTCTCTAGTTATATTACTGCTCATTGACAACAGAGAGCATTGGAACTCCTTTCAAAAGTCCACAGTACAATGGTTCCATACTCGAGCATATATTTAGTTATTAACCGAAGGAAAAGATGCAAATGATTTGATCTTGACATGTATGTGATCCAAAAATAAATCTTTAAATGCACCACTTTACAACTGAAGAGACGATTAGATACAATCGCCATCATGCCAATGCAAACACATGCTAAATGCCATCAAATTCTTCTATAGCATGGAACATTTCATGTAATATCAACAAGCTGCCATGTGATTTGGGAGTGACATTAATGAGAATTATTAGGTCAGAGAAAGTGTGCGCAAAAGGGGTGGACTCGACCACACCAAAGCAATGGAAGGTGGAGAAGAAGTGTGGGAGGCCTCTAGGGCTGCGGTTCAACAAGGAGACTGGACAGCTTTACATAGCAGATGCCTATTTTGGGCTGCTGGTGGTTGGACCAGAAGGAGGATATGCAACTCCCTTGGCCACACATGTGCATGGTCAACCCATTCTCTTTGCAAATGATCTCGACCTCCACAGCAATGGCTCCATCTTCTTCACTGATACCAGCACCAGATATGACAGAGTGTAAGTTAATTACATAATACATTCCCATGTACTCATCTTTTTTTTCTTTTACAAAATAATTTCTGAGAAAATCACTTTGCACCCGCATTCTCTCTTTTTTCATTCTTTGTTTTTCAATTTTGTGGTCCAAAATACACTACGATCAACATAAGCATTTTGTTCAAAGAAGTCTTTTGGGTTTCAAATTTTTCGTTAGGAGTGTGGAAATGCGATTGTTTTATTGTGAAGGAACCATTTTTATATACTGCTGGAAGGAGAAGCAACTGGCAGGCTCCTAAGGTACGACCCTCCCACTAATACGACTCATGTCGTTTTGGAAGGCTTGGCCTTCCCCAATGGAATCCAACTGTCCAGGAACCAAAACTTCCTCCTCTTCACTGAGACCACCAATTGCAGGTAATCCATTGCTACCACAACTGCAGATATAACGTGTATTCTCTGTTCAACCACCATGAAGTTCTAGATTTTGCTTCTCATGATTTTGGTTTGCTTCCCCGTTAGGATTATTTATGCACACTTGTGTAGAATTCATGAGGTTTAGTTGTGAAATGGACTACTTGGAGTTGCATCTCAGGTTGATGAAGTACTGGCTGGAGGGTCCAAAAACCGGGACGACTGAAGTCCTCGCTGATCTTCCGGGCTATCCAGACAATGTGAGGATTAACGAGAAAGGGCAGTTCTGGGTGGCCATAGATTGTTGCAGGACGCCGGCACAAGAGCTTCTCAGTCACAATCCATGGTTTAAGAGCATCTACTTCAGATTGCCAATAAAAATGAGCATCTTGGCGAGGCCAATGGGGATGCGGATGTACACGGTCATCTCGCTGTTCAACGAGGAAGGAGAGATCTTGGAAGTTCTTGAGGATAGGAAGGGTACGGTTATGAAGTTAGTGAGTGAAGTAAGGGAAGCCAATGGGAAGCTTTGGATTGGAACTGTGGCTCATAACCACATTGCCACTCTACCTTATCCCTGAGAGTTTGCTTTCTTTGCCTTCTCATGCATTTTTTGTGCTTTCCATTGGTCAGGAGTACGCCTTACTAAACTTGATCGTGCCACTACGAAGCAATTAGTTACCCCGCCTAGGGAAACCCTTAGCATGTTATTTTCCTGGATTCTCGTGTCCTACCGTTATAATCAGAGGTCGCAATGGCATCACCGCTCAATTCTGCATTTTAATGTCCTCGCACTTTCACCGCTCAATTCTGCATTTTAATGTCCTCGCACTTCCTCCCCTGCCCAAGCTTCTCGATGACGGCGACCCCGACGTGGAAAAGTTGTCAATTGGTGGTTGCAGTCAAGTCTGTGATCGAACATTGAAATATTGCATTGATCAATTTACTTACTACATGTCGCCAATGGTTAGGTTCACACTTACGATCCATAAGTTTGCATGCCCTCTCAAAACATAACAAAAGAAAGCTTGTTCAAGCACATCTGAACGGTGCAGACAATAATCCCCTCGTTCTCATCTTTTTTTTTTTTTTTCGGTAAAGAACCCTCGTTCTCATCTTTTGATCTGTAAAGAAAGCTGCATTTGAACTCAGATGTATAAAACAGTACACTCAGAGGAACCGTGTTCCCTGAGTAGAGAAGTTCTCTATTTGATTGGCAAAACGAATAAGGATAAAACGACACGCATAGTGTATGGATAAAGATAGCTGCAGAATGATTACTGTCGACTCTCTCAAAGTTTTTCTTACTTGGCCCTTCAGCATGTAAGACCTTCCCAAAAATGTCAAGAGGAATGACTAGCTAGTTAAACAAGGAAACTAAGGATGTGGTCCGCCTCATAGTTTACCGCTTCATCTAGGAACAGAAACCTCTGTCCCCCTTTAGAAAACAGAATGGCCTGCTCATAGAAATATTCTTCGTTGCTGTGATATTGAGTTACTCATCAGAAAAATCAGATTACCTGATTTTTGTTCCATGTGCAACTTCCGAAATGCAGTTACAGATCGTAAGTAAAAAGAAATGAAGAAATTTTAAGATCAAGGGTAGATACAGTCAGCCAAGTCCACACTAAGTAAATCTGGATTCCGCTTCCGCAAACTTCACAGCAAAAAGGGTAAAGGGCAATTTAGAAGCAGGCAATTTAGACTAAAATTCTCAGTTATACTGAATCACTACAGGTACCCAACAAATAACTAATTCACAAAGCAAACCTACTATGAGAAACTTGAATCCAGATCAAAGATTTAAACAGCACGGCAACAAAAAATAAACAAATAAATGCATTCAACAGTATGTGTCCCATGAAAAGCCTAAATCTTGTCCTACTTTTTTTTTTTTTTTTTTTTTTGGGGAAATTTTCCAAAGGGAGGGGTATGCGCCTAATCTGATGACAGATGGTGATTAATACTGCTAGTGACAGACTAAGAGGAGACGGCTGTTTTTGATACAAAGCCCAGAGGCAGCTACTCACTCCATTTTAGAAGAATTTGACTCTGCTGCATTACCATCTTTCTGATTTGGAGAAGGAATAGGTGCTCTGAATTTCAAGTCCCCAGCTGGTTGCTGCTGTTCGTGCTGTAACTGCTGCTGCTGAAGTTGGTGATGCAGTTGATGCTGTTGAAACTGGTGTTGCTGCTTCTGTGACTGAATCTGCAACTGTTGAAACTGCTGTGCAGCCAGAAGAGTGTGCATCGCATGGTTGTTGGGATAGAACTGCTGGCCACTTCCAAACGAAGGGTAGTTCATCATGGGTCCACCGTTGGGCATAGCTTGGCCAGTTAGTACCTTCAGATGCTGTATCTCCTCTTTGAGTGCTTCATTCAAAGCTGCAAAGAAGAAGGGGTATGCCTCATCAAACCTCCTACCAATTAAATGCAATATGCAATTATATGCTACAGAACCATAAGTGAGGAATCTCAGAGTGAAAGTAGTAAAACCAAATGACACTTTGTAGTAACAATTATAAACAGAACAAAACAATGATTGCAGACACTCTTAGACAACTCTCTGGAAATGGCTTCTGCAAGAACCAGACAGCACTGCAACTAGACATAATCATTGTGGTAAAGCACTTCAAATTGCTGCTCAAAAAGTCCAAATAAATACCATTACTACATTATATCAGAAAATAGAGCAAAACAGAAAAATTAATCATTGCAACGATATCCCCAAAAAAACAATTATGATGACACAGCATTTGAAAAGGGTGAGCAAGAGAAGGGAAAATGTACCGAACTTAAATTCCAACAATATCATGGTGCAGAAGCTAGCATATCTTGCATACCAGATTTACACAGATTCCCCACATCCATACTCTCTTGCACCTAATCACCTACTTTATAAAAATTGCTAATGACAATGGTAAGAAAGAGTATCTGACTAACACGAGGATTGCTGAAGAACGTCTTGTTGACTAATTAAAAGTACCACATTACTGTGATATACACATACTGTGACATTCCGTGAGACAGTAGATATTGGAGGAAATCACAAAAGATTTTTTCAAACAAAGGATTCTAGTACATAATGTGGAACAGGAGTCAGAACAATGGACATTACTTCATTTGCAGTCCATAAAAAACCTACAACTAACAAACAGGTGCATTGATCCATCATATGCTTAGATGATCATGTCATTTCTCCTGATCGTCATCTTTCTAGTAGGACCTCTGGCACTGCAACTTTATTGATTTCCACCAAAGCAGTTAACTTCCATCTTATGAAAATTCTGTTTTTTTCTCGAATCCTTTAACTACACAACTATTCAAGATGCTCAATTAGCCATGCAATGCACATCAGGTAAAAGTGGTCAACATCACTAGATTAGGCACATGCACAAAAAAATATCAAAAAGATTGCATTGCATTTGAGGTTAAATTGCATCCATTCAAGTTTCCTAATTTAAAACTTCACGTTTTAGGAATTATGTAACAATTTAGGAAATTCCACAATTTAGATTAAAATTTAATACTAATTATTTCCATGCCAAGACATCACTACAATTCTTTTCATTATTAGAAGCAAAGAGAATTAATTAATGCAACACAAACGACTGCAGTCGTTTGTACAAGAACCAGAACATAAGAAGCAACAGTCTGAAGATACAACTAATAACAAGCAGCTGCATCTTTCTTTTATATGCAGAAGCAATGAGACACTACAGTTCTATAATGATGCCGTACTAACTTGTGTGAACTTAAGAAAAGGCCTAGACAACCAGAAGTGCAAACAAATTAATAATAGTTACCATACTACAGAAGGACATATCAAAGATCAAGCCTTACCATCTTGCAAATGAACTTGTTGCTCCATTGTTTGCAACCGCAGTTTCAATTCACTATTCTCAGCAGTCAAACCATTTGTGTCTCTCTGCATAATCCAAACAAGGAATATATTGATAATGATGCCAGTGTGCAAGCGACACCACTTGTCAAGAACGATAAGATGAGAAAAGCAAAAGGAGAACAAAATGTCACTGGGAGCTTTTGTAGCACTTTGAGCAATGAACAAACCAAATCAGCTCACATCAGACTGCCCCATTAGACACAATTTTCTGACCTAAAAAAAATAGTTAGACACAATCTACCTGCAGCAGAGTCAGCTGTGCAGACAAAGTCGTTGCTTCAGTTTGTAAAGTTTGTACTTTCCGTTCTAGCTCAGCTATGTATCGCATCTTCCTTTCCTTTGACCTTGCAGCCGATTGTCTGTTTGCCCAGATCCTATTGAATCACCAAAGGATGGTGTTGAAGTTGCATATAATGTGGATATTACATAATTACAGTACATAGATAAAAAGAAGTTACCATAATATATTCTAGAAAGAGAGACAAAGGGCAAAACATAAGACCGAAAAACAGTTGAACTTTCAACTAGATTGCACACTTCATAGCAAATTGAAGCACGCCATAGAAACCCCACTCGCAACAGACCTCATTAAGAGTGAGAAAATAGCAAATTACAATACTACTGAAAGCATATACAAATGTAGATATACACGAAATGTTACTCTGCAACTGAGTCATAATTTCATAAAGTGCTCAACAGTGTCGTATGTACAATTAAGTAAAATTCATGGTCATTCAAAAACATATGGTGTCGCCTAGCTCACACTTGACATTTACTATGAAAGGTAAAAAAGGAGAAAACATATGCTCGCTTCTGAATTTCACAAGTAGAAATTCTTAGCAAACATAAACATCCAGAATAAAATCAAAATGTAACATGAAACTCACAGCCAGGAAAGTTAACAAGGAGACAATAAGTCCAATTTCAGTCCATTTTCATGTTTCTACCTTCCTGCTTATTAAGAAAGCAAATTTCATCAATTATCTAATCAAGGTTCTTAACACATACTCAAGTCAAAACTCTCGCAAAAAGGCAGCAGAGCACCTCTAGCCACACATTATTGCAATGGAAGTGGAAAATGTTCTAAGTCTATTACTCTAGGTGCAACCAGCTATTATAAGTACTTCTGAATGAAAGGTAAAAATGCATTATAGTAAAATCCTGTGCTAGTTTGAATTCCTCTTGCAAACATTTACAATATCATCCAATCAGTTAATTAGTTAAAGCAACTTTCAACCTTTGATCATGTACTATAGAAGATGTACTAACTCTAAGAGAGCACATCAGCTCATGAAAAACAACAGACATCAGTAATGAAGCAGAATACACATCGAAGTACATGAGCAGCGGAACTCAAAACCTAAAACCTAAAACCTAAAACCTCCCTTCTCCATGTACAATGCCTAAATGTAAACTGTTCTCATTGTTAATAAGTACCTCTTTTAAATTTATGCCCATACAGGCACCATGCAGATTAAAGTGCACTCTACTCTATTGCATCATTTTAAGACTACCACTACATGAGAATAGAGGTCATAATATTGTCACACAGGTCAAACTAACACCTTTGAAAGCAAACCAGCATAGGCCATACGCAGACTACCTAATGTACACGAGGTGTAGCACACATAATGTCCTGAGAAGGAGAGACAAGCTGCGTGCATTCAAACTTATGACCTATCAAAACTCACTACCGCTGCCCCCCACATATACATATTCACGATCACCAAAATAACACGAGTGAAGGTAGAAGCATAGGAGAGAGAACACATCTGATGTCAGTACAAATAGTTCAAATGAATCAGCAAACCAAACCTAAGGCAGCATTTTTTCCTAAAACCAGAGAATTAAGTCAAAAAAAAAAAAAAAAAAAAAAAAAACTTGCAACGTTATATTTTGCACTAAACATAAACCACTTTACACGTCAAATCAATAAATCAGCAAACCATGCGTCTATTTCGCAGGCAGGCAGGAATGGTCCCAGAATTGTCTAAAAATCATCCATACAACAACCATAGAACTATCTATCACGAGTGGTGAGCCAAGATGTACAACTAATGTCTAGACGATGCAGTCAATACTTATCATCCGAATACCAAACACTAAATGATTGAAGCATTTATTAAAAAACAACCAACAACAGGTTTATGCTATATATGCAAGGCATAGGCGATATCAAACGCCGACTTCAGCAACTTGCTAGAGCTAGCAAGTATCGAAAAACTCTCTCGATCCACTGTTTACCTCTTTGCACGCTTGGGATCAATCAGTGCAAGCTCAGCAAGCTTCGCAGCAGACATAGCCTTCTTGGCATCTGCAGCAGATGCATCCTCTGAACCCGACATAAGCATCTCGGGCTTAATACTCGTCGACCCGTCCATAGACTGGCTATGCTGATGTCTAATTCTCGGCCGCTCGGTCGACCCAGAAGCCACGTTCTCCGCAGAAGACGGGGCAGCACCCGAACCGGAGTCCCCAGCACCCGGCATGGCCATAGGAGCAGAAGAAGGCTCTCCCATCTGAAACGACGAAGTCGCGGAGGACGAATTGAACTTATCCATGTCGAGGTACATGGAAAACAAATCCTCCTCCGTATCGTCCGAGAACGAAGGGCCGTCCGCGGCCCCCACGACCCCGAGATCGCTGTCGAAGCTGATATCATCAGGGAGAGTGAGAATCTCGGAATGAGCGCGGCGGTGGCCGCGGTTCCTCGGCGGGTTGTCGGGCATCCGGCTAATGTCGTGGCTGAAGTCGGAGACCAGGTTCTGGCCCTGGGCCATGGGGAGGAACGAGGAGGAGCTCGCGGCGGCCGACGGCTGCTCTGGCTTCACGGAGAAGGCGTTGGCATTGGGCGAGAACCCGGCGAAACGACCGGAAGGGGGCGGCGGCAACCCGCTGCTGTGGCCGGTCAATTTGTCCTTATCCATGGCGACCCAAAGGAATCCCCGCAATCCACCTTGAAGCTGGCGACCCCTAGAGACCAAACACGATCGACCCAATCGAGAAGACCCCGGGAGGTCAACTTCCGCAGCTTAAAAATCCCGCCTTTACAAGGAAGCCGATGGAGGCGGGCAAAACCCTAGAGCGACGAAGATCCGGGGAGAGCGGAGAGCCGGAGAATGGACGGAAACGAAGGAGCAGGGCGGGTGGGGAGTGAGAGGAGCTGGAAGGGGCGTGAAAGTTTCGATTTTTATGCACCTCTCTGTCTAGGGATTGTAAGAGGGACACAAATTCTTGCAGGCGAAGTCAGACAGAGAAGAGAGAGAGAGAGAGAGAGAGAGAGAGAGATCAGATCTTCATGTGGAAATGGGGGAATAAAATGGAGGGGAGGAAGGGGAAGGGGAAGGGGGAAGGTGGGGGGTGTAAAAGGGGGAGAATGAACAGCCTTTTTGGTCTTTCTTTTCGCAGAGGAAGGAGGCGCATCACATGGGGAGAGACAGATGGTTGTCGGAATAGAGAAATATAGTGAGAGAGAGAGAGAGACTATGTTACTTGTAAGAACAGAGAATCGAGAGGGAAGAGAGAGATCTGAGGAAGAAGAAGACGAGGCTTCTTGGGAAAGACAAGGGAGGGGGACAGAGAGAGGCCCGTTTTTGGGTTGGGCCTGTTTCTTCTCCCTCCTTCCTTCCTTCCTTCTTCTGATTTGGCTTTAGTAAAGGAAAGGTGTGATGCAAGATTTGGATGATACATTGCGCTCTTGCCTTAGGTGGTGACCTTTAGATCTTTCTTACCCTTCTTGTGCTTCCATTCCCATGTGGAGTTAGA
The DNA here is from genome assembly GCA_014182375.1 of Eucalyptus virginea. NCBI lineage: Eukaryota > Viridiplantae > Streptophyta > Magnoliopsida > Myrtales > Myrtaceae > Eucalyptus > Eucalyptus virginea. Next base: position 1,889,290 of record CM024514.1, read on the forward strand.
GACCTTTTATTATGTTGCCCATCATGCTAGGGGGGCTACATGTTCTCTCAACCAAGCGATCCACATGCACCAGTTAGAAATAACAGCACGAATGGTCTTTGAAATTTAGCCCGACATATAATATGCGTCCTAAACTTTTAATTCATTTAATGTGATTCATGAATTTTTAATTTATTTTATATAATCCTTAAACATTTTCTACATATTTAATTCAGTTCTCGAATTATATAAAAATATTCAATGTTGTCATTTTATAAATTCAAGTTCATGAACAACATTAAATATAAGTAAATTAAATACGTACCAAAAATTCATAAATCACATCAAATAATTTAAAAATTTATGGATCATATTAAATAATTCATAAGTTCATAAGGCACAATCAACATTAAGCCAAAATTCAATAATCATTTGTATTATTATTATCAAACATATGTATCAGAAAAGTTTATAATAAACGATCGAGATATGTCGAGATACAATTGCAATATCACTATAAAATGATTCCTCAAGAGATTGTAGAAATCGCGATCCCGCCGTCATATTAAAGCGATGTCTTATGTAATTGAGGTTGTTGGTCGTGCCGGCAGCACTATAAATATTTCATTTCTAATCAATCAATGATGAACGAAATTAGTTATAGGTTTCGACTTCCTGGAAATTCTTCTTCCTCTAGTCAATTCGACGGACCTAGGGACCAGGAACGTGCTCGAAGGAAAATCCATAATTGGGACGTCGTACATCAAACTCCCCGAAAAGGACCAAAAATTACCTGCTGTCCAGGTACCAGGTCGCCCCTCGCCAGATCTTTCTTAACTTCCGCTTGTCCTTTCTGCGCCCCAGCCTCGCGGAAAAATCTGGCCCGTCTGAGGCGGGATCCACGCGTGGGCTCCACCCGATCTAACGGTGGATCTGTAAAATAGGCTGGCCACGTCGGAAGCGTTGCAAATATCCCGAGAATCAGTTCCCGCCGCGTGGCGTGAAGAAAAAGGTTGGACTAGAAAACCTGAATTAACGCGTTCGACCGGGAATTCTCGGTGAATCCCGACAACCTGGCTAGCCACGTCGACGCTGGGCCGGTCACGTCAACCTCAATTCAGTCGACTTCGGGGGGCAGTGTTTGATTAGACAATTTATGCTAATAGAAGAACTTGATTAGAAAGATAAAACAAATAATGAAGATTTAATTTAAGAAAACAACACAATACCTTCAACTTTTAGTATATATTCGATATTATCATTGATCTTGAATTGATAGAAAATTTACAATTTGCGTTTGGAGCATTTTTCTTAAACATATTTATCTTATTACCCTCATCGACGCTAATGCTTCTATTAAATTATATAAAACAAATTAAAAATCCAAAAATCACATTAAACATTAATCTAAAATTTAAAAATCATATTGAATAAATTAGAGATCACATTAAATAGATTAAAAATTTATGAATAACGTTAAATAAATTAAAAGTTTGTAAATTACATAGAACATTAAGCTAAAGTTGAAGAATCATATTGAATTAACTAATAATTTACGACCACATTTCATATTGAGCTTAAATTTTTTTTTTTTTTTGTTTAAAAAGATTGAACTAGATTTCATGAGTCAAATTTCCAAAAAAAGTGAAAATACAGGATAAAAATGTAGCATTTTCCCATCTTAAAATTAGAGGTTATATGATGTATAAATTTTGAAATTTAGAAGACCTTAAGTGAAATTAAAAGGAACTCAAGGGCGGCCATGTAAAATACAAGTCAACAATTAATATTTTTGAAGGAAACAGAACGCCTGCACTGGTTCATGAGAGATGATGCCAAATGGCGATACATAGCAAATCTCAAATTCTATTCACACAAAAATCGACCGTCGCGATCGTGACAGATTTCATCACATTACACCAACACAATTATTAAAAAAAAAAAAAAGAGTAAAAAAATGAAAAATTAAATTTAGGGACTTTTATTTTTCACAAAAGGAAAGAATTATTGATAAATTTGATAAATCAAATTGAATTTTGGGTCCTCTCTAGCTTTGATTCTCCACGTGCTCGAGCAAGGCGTCGAGCGCGACGTCGACGGCGTCCCGGAACCCCAGCTCCGTCGCGTTCGGGTGCGCGTACGTGATCTCCGGTATCATCCCGATCACCCTCCGCCGCATCGCCGCCTCCTTCTCCGGAGGGATCGCCGCCAGCACCTCCTCTATCTCCACCCCGAGCCGCGTCTCCCCCTCGCCGACGTCGATGAGCACCGAGTACTCCCCCGGGTCCCCCGCCGGGAGGTACCACCGGTACTGCGTGTACGCCGTGTGCGGCGAGAAGAACACCGGCACGCACCCGGCCAGCACCGCGTCGAACGCCGACCGCCGCGTGAACGAGTCCCCCGGCGCCTGCAGGCAGAACCGCGACGCCGCCATGACGCCGAGCACGCGGGCCTGCTCGTGGCACGCGGCCGGGGACGACGGCTGGCACACCACGAGCTCGCACCGGACCGACTCGCCGCATTGGTGGATGAGGTCCTCCCTTATCGCCGCCTTCCCGGGGCCCTTCCGCGGGCCGCCGATGAAGGAGAAGAGGTGGGGCCGGTCGGAGTCGGTCACGTGCTGGCGCCACGCCTGCATCTCCGCCGACGTGGAGGGGTGGAAGTAGGAAGGGTACGGGATGCCGTGCTGGTTGGAGCCGGTCCAGGGCTGCCGCTCGACGGTCAGCACCGACATGTTCCGGACGGCCGGGAGGTCGAGGAGGGAGTTCGCGCCGAAGTCGGGGCCCTGGTTCGAGAGGCGGAGGAAGTCCCATGCGGTCCGGCCGAGGACCAGGAAGTGGTCGCGCCCGCCGCGCCGCCGCCATGCCGGGAGGGACTGTACGTGCTCGGCGAGGTCCACGGCGAGGGCGTCGCGGGCCGGAAGGCTGAGCTCGCGGAACATGCTGGACGCGTAGAGGCCGGCGTAGAAGGGGACGTAGAAGAGGTTGGCGCGGGCGGGATCGGAGACGCGGCACGGGTGGTTCTCGAGGCGCGCGTGGAAGATCATCTCGGCGATGAACTGGTGGGTGGCGAACCAGCTTCCGCCGCCGCCGCCGCCGACGCCGCCGACGGGGGAATGGGGCGGCCGAGGCCGCGGTTGGAGACGTGGGGGCACATGTCGGTGTAGATGTTGAGGGAGCGGCAGCGGAGGAGGAGGTCGGAGTTGAATTTGGAGGGGAGGGAGTGGACGTAGACGGCGGCGCGGGAGCGGCAGGCGGCGGGGGCATCGGGAGGGGTTCCGGCGACGTCGTCGAGGGTGAGGTTGATCGCGGGAGGTCCTCGTATCGCGGCGTCGGGGCGGCGGGGATCGAAGCGGAAGTAGAGGAGGAGGAACCAGAAGGCGAAGAAGGAAATGAGGAAGAGAGCGAGCTTGAGCTTGGAGGCCTGATCCTTAGGGTGTCTGGTGGAGGATTTGGGCTTGTCCGCCGCCGCCGCCGCCGCCGTCCACGGCAGCGCATTTCTCAGCTTCCTCAGCATCATCTTCCCAAGAGAGAGAGAGGGAGAGGGTTTCTGGAATGGAGATGGTGGGTAGAATGCCGATGGCTCCTGGGGGATGTCGAAGTCAACTGAAAGGACCGACCGACACCACATGAACGGGGAAAAGAAAAGTAAAGTAAAGAGGAAATTGTCGCAATTCCATATAATTTTTTTTTTTTGTCGGTGGGTTTCTAATGAAGAGAAAGAGGAATATATGTTGGTGGAGGTTAGGGACAAATGTGATGGTTCCAAAAGTGAGATCACGAGAGTCCCCAAATGCTGGGGGGATCAAATTGCCATTAAGTTCATACATGAAGTTTGCCCAATCTTTAGGTGAGAGGGAGGGGCCTTGTTTCCCATATTCCATGCTATATATCCATCTATTTTTGTCGTATGGTCTGTAAATCATGTAAATTGTACATGAAATTTATACTGTTACAGTTTAGAAGACCATCAAATTCACACCGATTTGAGGTGGGCGGCCTTGACTAGAGGTCGTAATCGACACTGAGAGAAAGAGAGAGAGGGGGAGGGGGAGGGGGAGGGAGTTTGAAATTAGGTGAACACCCAGTAGAATCTAAAGGTCTTTGTGTTGAGTGTTAAGTGATGGATGAAGATAACAAACGGGTATAGTAAATGAGAAACGTACCGGTCATCCCTCAATTTCATAGTTCGGGACCTTCCTTACGAGCACAAGCTTGAGATGAGATCCCACTATTGCGGAAATTCTTGTATGGATTCATGGTCCACATCAAATACTATTTATGTTGTTCGAATTTTAAAAGACTCATACGGAACTATATGATCAATATTCGTAATTGTACCGTCAATGATCATATCTAGACAAGTGTTTAACTCGCCACTCAACCTCACGATCGCCTCAGTGTTAAAAGTTTAATATGAGTCAATCATCTCTTGTATTGTGTACAATGTCTAAGCGGGAAAATTTAAGATGGAATAATTTAAAGGGTCTCGTTAATTGATGTGCTCAAAACACTTATTAATCAATATACCTAATAGAAGTAAGAGTTTAATTTTCAATGCATCAATTGTACAAAACCCTAATTCAAAATTTGTCGAGTAAAAGCAGGAGCATCCGAGAGAAGAACGCGAAGAAGACGAATGTAATAAATACCAACCGTTATCGATCTAAAAAGTTATAGCAAATAGCAATTTTTGGAATAATAATCCCTCTACATAAAGTACGGATCTCAGTTCGGGTCAACTGACAGAACGCACGACGATCATTGTCGACCCGAGTTTAGATGCACGAAATGCGCAGACCAAAGCTCGTGCGCGGCCGGACCAGACGAAGTCCAACGTCGATGATGACGATTGACGATGGTAAGCAAAGAGCGAGACGCAACCCCAGAAAAGAGGTCGCATCTGGAGCCGACGCCTAGGCCAAAAAAGTCAGAAATGGACGAGGAGGCGGGAGGGAGGCAATTATTGGCGAGATTGACGTTAGCGTGATGGGAACTTGTGACCGGTTTGGTGAACGATCTCGCTGTAAATTCGGTGAGAAAATTCTACTGGAGAAAAGGGCCTTAATTGACAGATGGCATCATGGCAGTAGTGAGATATTTCTGGAGAGAGAGAGAGAGGGATTGGCACTTTCTTGCACATGCATTACGTGCAATGCCTTTGGACGTCGTTATCTCTTGGGACAGCAACCACCGACACCGCACGGTAGGAAAAAGTTAAAAGGTTTTGACCCGTTCTGCCTCGGGCAGGGTACCAGTTCTAAGCTTCGAACCAGCGGTTCTATCCGGGGAACTGGCCTAGATCGGTTTAAAGCAAGTTCACCCGCTCAGCCGTGACCATTATGGATTGCAAAGTGAAGATTGTTTATAAGAAATTGGTGCTGCGTAAGGACATGATAATTGTTGCTTTACTCCAATAGAAGAGCAGAATGTTCGGAATGATGTCCCAAATCAATATTGTTCTAGACTGATTCCTAATCTCATGAGTCCAATTCCTTATTCCAATTTTTTCAAGACGGAACTTATCGAATAGGTTTGAGATTCTAGCTTTCTAATCGACGCACCTTAGAATAGATCACCATTATGACACATTATTTAGTTTTTATAATCATTCTATTCTTATGAGTATGCCGTTAGACATATGGGTATAAAGTCTATGTTTTTACTTAGAGGTAACTAGACTCCCAAGCTTCAGGTAGCGAGTCTTGATGTGCGGTTACTTTCTTGATCTTGATATGTTTAGGTCCAGCCAATTTTATATGTAAAGATTGAGATTTCTTTAATCATGATCAATCATCAGAAAGGACTTTTAGGCTTAACTTGCCCATTGATCTTCTACTAATCGAGATTAGATCTCAACATTAAGGTTAAGACAAAATAGTGCCTTAATAATCATTTTTTTGGGAGCATATTTGAAGACCTCAGCATTCGAGTTGCACCTACACCATATATTCTCAAAAACCTAACCTATGCCACAAAATAAAATTATAAATATTTTATCCAATTACAATGACAACATAATAAACCAAATGATTGAGTTATTAGACGACCACCCATTTGTCACATTACTTCCAATTTTCTTTATAATTGGTGTAAAACAAGACGAAACACCGCCGTTTGCCACGTGGCCCCCAACTTCTTGGACCAATCACTTTGGATAGGAGGGAGCACATATGGAATAAAATAGCACTTAGAGTAATGCTAGGATGAAGGCAATCATTATTCTCTAACTTAAATCTCAAGAAAAAGGAAAAAAAAATAAGTAGATTATATTTAAAGTTCTTATATCCTAGTTATGATAAGGTCAATGATCCTGTGCAATTTTATAATGGGGTTAAACTCATAAGGAAATTTTATTTGAAAATCTTATGGGCAATCAATTCCTAATTTGGTCAAATCCCATCTCGAAATGAAAAACTAGATTGGAGCAACTGGTTTCTAGTTTTCGAAATCGAGAACAAAACCAATCGGTCCAATTCGATTCTAGGGTGGTACAATGGAATGGGTCGAATTCAAATGAGAGAATGTTTTGAACTCTATGAGTGGTGAAGAGAATCTAGAGAAAGGGAAAAACTGAAAGAGCAGAGGAGGTGTGGGCGTAGTGGGGTGAAAAGAAAAGACCCAAAAAAGAAGAGGAGGCATGCGCAAGAAATTTATAAAATAAATAAATCCATTTGGGTGGTCCAGCTGATTTGGTCACGCCTAAGTAATTTCCGGTTCAGTCAATCAATCTTATTCACCCCTAAAAAACCTATGGCCAAATTCTCACTAATTCATGGCCATTTAGGGCCTGTTTGGCAACGTGCCAAACAGTGCCAGATTCTGATTTTTTCTTCCCAGAATCAGTTTGGGACGAGAATCGTGTTTGGTAAAATTTTTGTTCCCAGGAACAGTTTTGGACAAGATTTGAGAATAAAAAAAAAATTTGATTCACTGTCCAAGAATCAGAAAAAGAATCAAAACGGTGAAACCCTCACTCTTCCCTTTCGTCATCCCGATTGCCGTCCGCCACCGCCCGCCGCCGTCCGCCGCCGCCCACCGCCGTCCGCCGCGGGTTGCCGGAGGCTCGCCAGGCCAGGGCAAGGTCCGGCGAGCTCGCCGGAGGCAAGCCCAGCCACCGGCAAGGCTTAGCCTCGCCCCGGATCCGGCGAGGCCCGCTCGCCCGCCCGGCCACCGGGGGGCTAGGCGAGCCTCGTCGGTGGCCAGGCGAGCCTCGCCGGCAGCTGAGCGAGCCTTGCCGGTGGCCAGGCGAGCCTCGCCGGCAGCTGGGCGAGGCTCGGCCTCGCTAGATCGGGCGAGGTCGAGCCTTGCTTGGTGGGCTGGGCGAACCTCGCCCGGTTGCCCGGTGAGGCTCGCCCGCCACCGGTGAGGCTCGGCCGACAAAGGCCGACGGCCGAGCCTCACGACCTCGCCGAGGGCGGCGACGCTCCGGTGAGCGCCCGGCCCGGCGGCCGGCCACATGAAGAAGAAGAAGAATAGGAAAAAAGGGAAAAAAAAAGAAGAAGTAAAAAGTAAAAAAAAAAAATTTAAATTTATTTAAAAATCAAAAGAAATTAATTTGGAACAGAATCAATTAGCACGGTATCAAACGCAATTCTATTCCGAATAAAAAATTTTGGACGATTCTTAAACGCGCTTTTTTACTCGAGAATCGGTTAAAGAACGAATAAAAATAATCATTTCTAATCGAATCGCCTCCCTAACAGAATCGTTACCAAACGCGCCCTTGTTGTTCATTCTTTACCGCATGCTCTTTCTTGGTTATTGAGCAAGAGAGAAATTTCTCATCGTTAGATCGTGATAAAATTTTTCATAAAACTCATTAGATCTGATGATTGAGAATATGTTGCTAATAAGAGAAAGGAAGCCTGGAAATTTTCATGACGTTTGACTTGCTAATTGATTGACAAAGTATAAAGAGAATCAATGCACCAATTGCTCATTCCATGTCTCTCTCTCTAACTGTATAGTTTCGGCCACGTTCACAAGCAATCAGTGCGCACTTGGGGCACACTTTATCTGGTGAGACCGAAAAAATTTATTGATCTACCAAACGATTCTTGATTGTGATGTCTCTCGTACACAGACTATTCAACTCAGGAAACCAACAACCACCTGATTACTCTCGTCGTAACCTTGGTGACCAGCGAGATTGGTTGCCGATGTTCGCTACCCAACAACTAACGGGCAACATTAGAACGAGCAAGCGAGAGAGGACGAATCACGATAACGGGTGAGGAGCTACCATATGGAAAGACTCTTGTGACAGCTAATTGCAATTTTCACTACTAGAGATCACAAGACGAAACATGTACGTTACGCTATCCTTTCTACTCCTCCTCGTGTTGTGCTTATCCGAAAAGCCAGTACGTCCGTCCATTGCGTACGAGAAAAAGGAGATTTGCAAGGGTATCCAATGGTCTTTCTTTCTTTCTTTTTTGGCTTTTTAATAGATTGCGAGTGCTGGAGTTTAGAAGCACGTATTTATAATATTTAACGGAGGCGACTTTTGTTTAATAATACTGGTCGCATAGAGATGATAGTAAATACTGCTACGGAGCCACTACATGTACATTTAATAAATTAAACAAAGGAACATTAGGCTAAAAGCAAAGCACCCTTTTGAGTACAACGTTAGGGATTAAGATTAAGACTACGATTCCATGTGCATTTACAAAGAACTAGATGTTACCCAAAAAACTAACTCAAATGTAAAAAGCCCATAAAACGAGAGAGAGAGAGAGACAGAGACAGAGTTCATTGAAGAAGCCCAAAAATAAAAAAAAACAAAACAAAACAAAACAAAACAAAGAGAAGGAGAAGAGAAGACTACAAGGCTCTGCTAGTTGACTGGCGTTCGAAACGAGCGACGACACGTCTCTTTCCAATTGGTTCAAGATCTGCTACAGCGAAGGCGGCCATCTACGCTCCTGAAATTCGCCAAAATGGCAAAGGGCAAGACCGTGCATTAGCTTTCGGCGAAAAGGACAGTCCATAAAAAACAATCTTATTCGGACATCTGGAAAGGAGCAAACGAGAAACGAAGCTCATGCGAAGTTCATGCAAATGTTCCATTCGATTGATTTGGTATTTGTAAATGCAATCTCATTCGGACATCTGGAAAGGAGCAAACGAGAAACGAAGTTCATGCGAAGTTCATGCAAATATTCCATTCGATTGACTGGTATTTGTAAATGCCCCACAAAAGAAGAATCTTTCCCCCAATACGTGTTCGCCCGTCCATGATTCCCTATATAGAGACTCGCCCAGAAAAACAGAGAGGTAGATATGCGATTTTCATGGTAGATTTAGTCGTGGGCGTCAAGACCCAGTAGCTATCAAACCCTAACCTACCCTCTAATTTATTTGATTGCATCGGCAACTAGAAACAATCAACCGTATCAACCAGATTATCCGTTTATTTGAAAGAAATTCTCATGCAATTTAGTCCAACGGGTATAGACCGCAAAATCCTGACTTACAATAAGAACTAGTCAATTAACGACAGCCAACTAAAGTAATCAGGATCAATGGTCTGGGATCGTGGACGTGGATTGCAATCGAAATGACCGAGGCAACTAACGACGACGTGAATTTGGTTGGCAACCAAGAACCAACTGATGAGTTTGACTGGCAGCAACCCAGCAACCCAGCAACCCAAGAGGAGGACATCCAGGGCAGCGACCAGGGTTCAATCGGGCGGAGTCAGGTAGATTTTGACCCAGATCCAATGACCGGGTCCAAGTGTTTGATTGCTCAAAACATTACGAGAAATGACTAATCAGAGCTATCGATGAACCATACCAATTTCAGCTAAGGACCGAGAATTACTACTTAGGATCAGTCCGCAATGACAGTAAACAATTTTAAATTGATTGATGGACCCAATGTCGCTCGAAAAATGAATGGCAAGAACCAGCGACTGTGGCTGATGGTGGTGGTATGAGCAATGATGCTGATATAGAGATAGATAAAAAGGGAGAGGCAGAAGATTCTGTCGTGTGTGGCGTCCGACAGTAGTATCTTCACAGTACGATCCGATACAGAAATGCCCATCCCTACAATTCAAATTGTAGGGTACTATATAATCATGATGGCATTACTCTTGAGAATGAGAAATACCCTTGCTTTGATATGGCCTTTGCCGAGACAGATCTACAGACGTACGACCAACAAACCTCCATCATCGTCCTTCTTCTGACAATTGCACTCACCACTTCGACTGGTTGAACCAATGTTCGAACGGTACATGTTCATGTCACGCCACCCTAATTAAAAATTATCAAAGGGTCGCAGAATCCTCTACAGAAGTTTGGAGATGGTAACGCAACCTTAAGATGGCGAAGAAACAGAATGTCGTTCGAGGACTATCTAGAAAGTGTTGCGAAGGATCGTGCTTCTCCCCCTCGAGTTCATAAGAGACACAAGCCCCTGTCAAAGTTGTTGCAGAGTGTTGACATGATCACAATAATATGTAGTCATGTTGTGCAACCTCGAACTCGAACCAAGTTGTACACGGTCCGTGTGACAGATACAACTACGCAATGATGATACGCAACTCGAGCACAGGGACTAACAAGCATTGCGGCAGCAATAAGAGATTCATCAAATTAAGGATTTTCAGCTAGAGCGATTTCTTACTAAAATTAGGGCACGAACTATCTGCAGAGACTGACCTCAATTGATTAAGGTGAACTCAGAGAGGCTCCCCTTAGAAACAAAAGTCATCGCTTCTAACCACTCCTGACAAGTTTACAGAGCACCCCACACCAGAATTCAATTAACCTTATGGGAGGAAACATCGTTAGCAACAGGTTGCACTTGCAATCGAACTCAAAGAGAACTAACCCTTTAAAGTTACGAGAGGAGACAAGCGTGATTTAAGATCCTGATAAATCTCCGATAGACATAGGATAAGACATTAGTATAGCTTGTGTCGCACGCCAAAATATGTAAATTTTAAGGGCTCTATTGCCAAAAGACTAGTAGTTATACGCGCATCAGACTAGAGGTAGACATTGCGATATGACCAAAAGTTACAAACCAGTAACTCATTATAACACTCAACACTCCTATGGACCTCCCCAGTGAACCAACATCCGCTTTAAATCGCCACACAGTAGCGGCAACACGTGCATTATTTTTGGCACAAGCAGTGTAACAACGCGTGTGGGAATTTGCCATTTGTTTTCCAGTGATCTCTGTGAATAACTTACTAACAGAGTCTTGTGAACAGAAAGCCATCCAAAGCAATGGATGGTGTCAAATCTCTATGGTTGGCTACTTATCATGGCATGAAGATTAAATGAATACTATGTTTTAGTGTCATTATCAATTTCGGCCAAATGATATATCGTGATTTACTAATTCGTATTTTATAAGTTTTCAGAATCGGCTGCACAAACTGACGAGTCTAAAATCATCACAGGTGCATGAAAATTCGCGACTCTAATTGCTACCGTTAGGTTGGGGACCGCTTTGGCAATCGATTCACACTCCAGATTTTTCTACTCAGATAAGCATGAATTCATGAGTGGTTTGGTATGACAGCACAACAGTAAGCAGGTAATGAGCGATCGCGATCAAGGAGCTTGATGATGGTTCAGGGGGTTAAGAAGATTCACTATCTCGAAAGATGTTGCGATGAGGTGCAAAATCTCGTGATGTGGCTACCCTACCAAGGGATTCAGGTTCTTAAAATAGGCACGCGGATATTTTAATGATTGAAAGGAGGGAAAGGGACAGATTGTTCATCGAAGCACTCGCCTTGGGCAATTTGTGTGAGGCTTCCTGACGAAATAATCTATATATGGACACGATTAACGAGTATTTCGAGCAAGGTTTGAGGACCAAATTTTTTGTTGGTAGACAACCGACCCACCAAAAAAAAGACACCAAACTGAAGTTGACAGATGAACACTGGTCGTTCTTTGTTTCACAAAGGTTATCTTCTCAACCCAGAGTTAAAGAAGTGAGAATAAGTAAGAACACTCTAGACTACGAACATCAGGTTCGCCCTACCAATTTTAAAAAATCTGCAAATGTTCACGCACGTGATTCCATCTCTTCGGGTATTGATAATTCAACAGCACCTACTTGTTTCATCGATAATTTTTAATGAGTCCTAGGATAATTCGGGCAGATTAGAATGTTCCATGTCAATATTTGTCGTCTTAGAATATTTCTAAAGATCCACCATCTAGACAAACTAAATATGCCAGTAGAAATTGAAAATCATTAGTTACATTATAGGAAGTTTCAAGTACTCCGAGGAAATAGTAAGCAAATTTCAGAAATACCAACTAACACACCACAACAGATACAGACAAGTAACTTGCAACAACAGTGCATGATACTACTAAACAACGGACGGTCAGGGCATCAAGATAATGTGAAGCATGTCAAGGGAGAAAAGGTCATCTAAACTATGAAAAAAAGATCAAGGCAACAAGTAACAGCAAGATTGGTAACAGCCAAAGCACGGTAAAGCACAGAGAAAAAAATGATCAAGCACAAAGAGAAGAGAAGCTTGCAGAAAGGACATGGAAATAACCAAGCAAACATCACGTCATCTGAAGCTCAACTTTCACTTTCCCAAGACTACAAGCACGAGGCAAGTTCTTGAGTACGTTGAAAAGGACAACAACAATGAGACAAACGTCACAACCATGCACAGATTATTAAGAAAAAACCTTTTTATCCTAGAACAATATATCAAGACAACCTCTAATTCGAGGAAGGATTTGTATTTACAACAGTTCAACCGTCTGTTTTGCTTTTTCTTTAAAGAAATAACTTAAGTATTATTTATCTAAACTGAGCCAATCAAACTCTCAAATCATTTTGAAAATTATGCAGCTGACATCCCCAGATAAAACAAAGGCAGATATCCAGATAGAAAAAGAGAAAGCAACACAAAAGCATGTTGCGGCACATCATACAGAAATTAACAAAATGAATGCTTCATTTAATTAATATCAATGTAATGGTAGATGATTGGTTCAGAGGGAACAGAATGAGGAGATAGGATGGAGAAGGCACTTAAAAATGACAATCATGGAACATGCATCAACCAATGAGAATCTGCACCCTCACAAGGCTCATAACATTGTCAGAAGCCAGCAACTTAAATACCTATTAGGTAGCTTATGCACCCAGCAATTATCATCACACAATGCACATTTCCACTTCTGAAGTCAAAACGGAATTGCAAAGACATGCGCTTAAGATTGAGAATAAGTGAGACAAAAATGAGCCCTCAGAGACATGGTACACATACAGAGAGAGAGCTATCTTCATGCCAACCAGTTGAATTTTGAGGATGTCAGCAATATCATTCAAAATGAATTAACGCACCTAAACATCAGATACAGAGAGAGAAATTACCTGCAACCATGACTCAATTTCTATTGGCCAGCACCATAACCTTGCCCATGATGGGCGCTTGGTGTTGGCTGCGGCTGCGGCTGCTGCTGCTGCTGCTGCTGCTGCTGTTGCTGCTGCTGCTGCTGTATCTGCTGAAGAAGGTTCGCAGCAAATTGTAATGTTGACTGATAGCGCTGGTTCTTATCAACCTCATCTTGTACACCCTGAGCAGTCCCAGAAGCAGAGGACTGCATCTGCTGTGGTTGATTGGAGACATCGGTATATGTTGTGGGAACAACAGTTTGTAGCTGAGAAAAAGGAGGACCTTGAACCTGGCTTGCCAAGCCAGAAGAACTGTGCTGGTGTAAAAGTGGTGAACTGTATAACCCAGAAGAAGTGGGAGGAACTTCAACTGGATACTGCTGGATGGAAGCTGCAAACTGTCCACCTTGGGAAGGGAGATTAGTAAATGATCTAGAAACTGCGGCATATTGTGAAGTGTTGAGCACAGATTCTTGCATTTGGGTGGAAGCAAGGATGGCTGGCACTTGCATGGACTGGCTAGCGGTGCTTGGGACGGTTGTATAAGGCTGAAATTGGGTTACTGACGACATCGGAGCATTCAACTGACTCCCGGGTTGTTGCACTGAATACCCACCACCATCGGATGCTTGATGTTCTTGCTTCCATGCTTGCAATGAAGATTCATTGTTAGGTACAACAGGGGGAAACATTGGCCTCGAGTTTTGCTGAGAACTTTCTGTAGATGATGTCCGTGCACTTGCAGGAAGTAATGAAGCTAGAGTTGCAATAAGCTCGGGTGTTAAAGCAACTCCAGCTTGGGATGCTGCGGCAGCATTGCCATGTGCCTGTTCGTGAGAAGCTGAACGCATTGCAGAGGACTCACCCATATGTTGATACAGCAGTTGCTGTGGAAGTCTTGCATCCTCTTGTGCATTTCGAAGAACTTGTTCCTGCTTAGGGGATAGATATCCATACTCGGGTTGGAAAGCAGGCATCCTCTGTGCATCAGCAAATTGGGAAAGAGCCGCCAACTCATGTGGTTGATGCTGCACGGATGCATTGCCAGGAACCTGAGCAAACTTGAGGACCACTCCATACAGACGCTCAGGACCTGTTACCCTTAATACCTTCCTCAAAAATTCTGATGGAGGGACAAGAAATAAGGTGGTACCATCATCAAGTTTGGCAACACCAGCACGATCTTTGGAGCCCAAGTACCGGAGAAATTCAGTGTAGGAACCAAATTCTTCTTCGCTGTCTGGCAAGAAGAAAACAATGTCGAAACCAAGAGCTTCCTTATAGTGTGTTGCTAGCAAATCCAGACTTGTTCTAGCCGAGCAGTTGACAACTTCAGGACTGCAAAATAGGCAAAGCAGCAATTGAGAGACCCATCTCAGTCTAACTTATGTAACCATCTCGGGTAGAATACAGTATCCAAACAATGTAGAAATCTTACAACATGACAAATCCTAGGAGTTAAATTCAGGCAACTACTAAAGCATCTAAAACCCCCAAATTTGAGTAAGTGCTTTAACCACAGCACTGAGCTGCTGGCACAATAACATAGAGAATTAGCAATTGCCGCAACAGCTGTTCAATAACTAGTATTAAACTTCAGTTTTAGGATTTGGTTTGCCTGAATAATCATAGTCTAATGCTTCTTCACAACAACATCAAAAGATTTACTAGATATAACAACAAAGGTGGCTACAAAGAAAGAATTTGCTATTAATGGAACAGTCAGTGAGATAGCTAGTTTCAGGACAGGGTTCCAAAGATTTCATCTGAATAGACAATTGTAGCCCATTTCCTGGGGCACCTTATATCCACACATACATATACACAAAAATAGGGTCATAATTTTTCATATAAGAGCAGACACTTACATCTCTGCAGCAAGCCCCTCACCAACAGGCACACATCGAGCATGACAGACAGGTGTTCCACCCTTCGCAATAAGGCCCCGCCAGATGTAATCATCATCAGTGGCTTGACCAGGTCCAGATGCAAACCTTGCACCCATTGGACTCAGACGACCATTTCCATGGGAATTTGCATAAGGGCCGGGAATACCTACATCAATTGTTGAACCAGGCCCATGGTCCATCCTCAAGCCACGATCATCCATCTTCCTTGAAGGAAAAGATACCTCGTCGGCAGGTAAAGAAGATTCAATTCTTGACCGCTTGGAATCCCTAGGGAAATGACTAGCATCATAAACATCCCATGAGCCAGTGGCCCTCACAGGAGTCCTAACACCTGAAGCAGGAGAAGGCAGCACACCAGAAGAGGAAGGAGACGACCTCCTCCAGCTTTGGCCCATCAGATTTTTCCCGTTGACATCTTGCATGCCATAAGGTAGGTCAACATCATCAAATTCTGAAGAACCATAAGGCCTTGCCGCAATATTTTGACCAACACCATGCGGAAGTGAACCTGGACCCCCTGGATGATTGTGACCGAACATATCCATTTGGGGGTTCCTGAATGGGGGTTCCATTTCTGTCCTTGGCCCTCTAACTCCTGGATGAAACGCGGGGTAATCTCTTCCAGGTGCCAGGTCACTACTGGAGAACATAATGGTTATTCTAGGATCATTAAATAGACGGCCCTGTAATCCTTCCTTGGCGCGACGGGCTTCATCCACGCTTCTAAACTCCACAAATGAATAATGCCTTGAAGGAAAGCTTTTGATTCTCTCAATCTCTCCAAATAATATCATTGCATTATGCAGCATTTGTTCATCAATCTGGACAGAAGGAGGGTAACCTATCCACAAAACTTTACTAGGTTGCCCGTCTCCTCTTCTAGACCCTGAAGAATGAGAAGGCTGCAAGAGAGAAGTCACAATATCAGAAACCAAGTATATAATATGAAGCAATAGGGAAATCTTATCGTCAGAGTTTGAATCAAGTTTCTCTTAAAACAATTTGACAAAACTGCAGTTCATACAAAAGAAACAACCTATTTTATGAATCTGGATCAGCAAACAATTAAGAACTTGAAATAAAATTACATTGAGGAGACAGAACGGCAGAGCCATTCCAGATGCAACCACCTGAAGAGACATGGGACTGTCAAAGAAACTCAGGCATCCAAGGCCACAAGATGAACTTTTGACTCACCTGTTGCCTTTTAGAACCTGCATGAACGTCAGTAGACCCCATGCCCCTACCAACAAACTCCCTAGAGTCATGAGTGTCAGCCCAATGTTCCTAATTAGAAAGAAAAACCAGAAACTGTTAAGTCACTTGAACAAGGAAACTTTTCTAACAGCTATAACATCTTAATCAGACAAGATTCCAAAAAACTGAATTAAAATGTATTAGAAAAATGAAAAATCCACAACAAAGGAGTGTGCTTCACCCTTAAATGAGAACAAATAATCACATGATAAGTAATCAGAAAAAATTTGTTTCATAGTCAAAATCAAAGGAATATACAAATGTGAGAAAAAAACATATGTGGAATTCTTACAATCCCTTTAACTCCAAATCCCTCCAGATCTAGAGTTACTTAAGGAGATTAGAAAAAGCAAGGAATGTTGCTAGAGCAATCCCTCCAAATCCCTTGATTTTGATCCCTCCTACCAAACAATAAATTCTTTTTTAACCTTTTCTCTTCCTCTCTAATCTGTCATTATTCCTCCATCAAAACAAAGTGTAACAAATATGGTGGATTTATAGTCATGATAAACCAGTTGCATAAGTTTAAAATAGCATGCACTTCAGTTGACTCCTAAAAAGATGCAAACATAAAAAAACTAGCTACAGCTCATTGAAAATAACTTAAACTTGTCCAATCCCTCAATTCTTAAATAGAATAGCTTACTCTTCTTGAGGGCTGAGATCGCAGGAAATCCACACGTATTTGATCACCACCTAATTGCTTTCCATTCATGTTTCTCATCGCTTGAATAGCGTCCTCCACTCGGACATACTCCACTAATGCAGTATTGCGGTCTCTAAACAACTTAAAGTCATCAACTTTTCCAAAATTGAGAAATTCCTCTTCCAGCTCCTCCTTTGAAACAGCTGGGTTGATCCCTCCAACCCATAATTGCTTGCAAGGTTTAGCCTAAAAGCAACACCAAGTAAGGACACCATGCTAGCAAATTATACAAAGGGAGAAAGAAAGAATAAAACCCGAGAGCGTGTTCAACACAAACAAGGTATTGCCAAAAGCAACAGCTCGTACAGCGTCCAATCATCATATTCTTAGAATAAGAACGGCATCACATACAAAGAGGTTTGAGCAAAGCAGCGGACATTTGAAATGATCAAGCATACAAATACACAATTTTGATCTTTTGTTTGTATACCATCATCCGTTGCCTACACGTCTTACTCCCAGCCATGAAAAACAATTGAAGCTATCTAAGCATTAGCAATTTAGCATCATTCTCTCATCAGCTAACGATAATGGTGGAAAAGTTACTTTATAAGAATGACAAGGAACTCCAATAGATAACTGAAAAAAGAAGATGACACACACACACACACACACACATATATATGTATATATATAAAGAAAAGTCAATGGTACTGCCAAATTTACATCATCACAAAACTTAATAAGTATCACCTAAAGACAAAGCTAAAGAATCATGCTTCATATATTCATGCAGGCCTTCTATTGGCATATCTCCTGCTGGATTTCAGATTGATTAACCTAGCCATAAACTTAAGCAATCTTACATTCGTTGGGTTTCAAGCACCATCAAGAACACTAATGACGACAAATGGTGCCCTACTGTGGCCCAATATTCTGGGTGGCAAAATCCAACACACTGAATGGAACTTTTAGATTTCCATGTATTTGGCTCTGTATCTTAATGGAAAGACAACTTCCAAAGAAATACTTGGCCATAGAGCAAGAACTCTTAGTTACTTCTTTGACAATAGTCACACCTTAGAAGATGCAAGGGTGGAAAACCATATCCTGTAAACCTCTGCCTACAACCACTACCTTGCTTAGAAATTCTAAGAGATGTTACAAAGAAATGTAGGGCTGTCACTGGTTGCTGGTAGTCATTTGTGCGAAGTGCAAAGGGACAACATGCTAAATAACCATAGCTAGTACCATGAATAGGACTAAATGGTATGTCAACGAGCTTCACAAATTGCAAAATCGTTTCACTAATATCTGAGGAGAACGAGAAACTTGAGAGATGGTCACTTGCCTAATTTTTTGGATTAAATTAACAGAAAGAAGTCACTTAACATTTGAAAGCTGCCAACAAACTACTTCATGATCTTAAGAGAAATATATGATTCAGACAAAATAACTGCATGCACTATGACCTATATGAAGGTTCACCAATATGGATGGTCACCAGTAGAATAAGGCTATCATCAAACTTCGTTTTCTCATCAAAAAGTTGTCTATTGCTACAGCGGGAGGTAACCGCGATTCAGTAACTTGCTACCCATAGCTTCACTTCATCGTCTCTCAATAATTTAAATTGTTAGAGGAATGACGGACTTTACATATCACCACGTGGAGTAAAATCTACATCTTTTTGCAGTAATATGCTTCCCAGGATGGCTTTCCAAATATTCTATACATCAATCATCAAGACTATTTAGATTTTTCTCAAAAAAAAGGATCTGTAAATTCAGAGTCCCACAGCAAGCAAGAATTGCTCTGACATTCCCTATACTATTCAACACACCAGATGAGTCCTTAAGGGACATGGCCAGGACAGGAAGCCTATTGCGACAGACAAGGCGTACAGATAGTAGGTATCATCACATGATCACAACTTCACATCAAGATGTAGAGCCGAAAGCTGTGTGAAAAAAAAAAATGTGGTTGAGGAAAACCCCCTATTGAGGGATTATGTGATGATTCCAATTTAAAGGAAGAAAATAACCAAGCTTGTAAGAAGCTTCCTGTTCACCTCTAAATGGATTATGTATCATCCAACAATTTACCTTTTAAGCAGCCAAATTTTTAAAATCATAAACCCCTGTTTGTTCCTCGACAGTAATTCTAGAAAAAGAACTGAGCTATTGGCTGAAGCATAGGTTTGGGTATTCAAAAGTCAAGAATCATCAATAAAGTTCCCTACAAGTTGATAAATTGCCTGCCAAATGATTGTGAGCCTAGCAGCGGTGCGGAGATCATTTCTCCAGTGATTTTGTCTAGAATTGGGGAGGGAAGAAAAAGAAAACAGATTTCCCTCATCTATAAGCATTATCGCTATGCCAAAAATTAAGCTACATCTCCAAATGCGGAGCATAAGGCTATGCCCTCGGTACTGTGAAATAACACATGATATAGGATACTACCACTCTTATCACTTAGACCACCCTACCTGCCTTCTTCTTTGAGGAAAAACTAGAGATGAGAAAACATCAATTATGTAGACAACATAAGTTCTCTAATTATGTGAAACTCAAGGTAAACTTGTAACTCGACAAACCGAGTTGAGTTGGAATATACTCAACGATGTAGAACTCATGGAAATTCTAAATTGACAACATGTCGATGGTGAAAAAAGGCTCAGCCAAAATGAAATTTTCATAGGACAAACTCAAAAAATCAAGATATGTGTTTTATAATGACCTGGACTGTGAGGAAAACTAGGGACCATTGTATAGGAATCGAATGACAAGGGCTCCTCCTCAAGAATGTCATAAGTAACAGTAGGCTTCAGTTGCTACTTAAACCATATTTTGAAGCTTTCCTTGAAATTCGTTTACTATATAGTATAGGCATATCGTAATTTATCAGTCATCTTCACATTTTTTGAAAGTGCCAGTTATCAAGTTATTCAACTATGTAAAACCACGAATTATCTCATTATTTTTCCATGTGTTAGAAGCCTCAAAAAGAAAATTAAACATAGGATATCTTATTGGTGTCTTTTAGCAGCAGTGTATCATGTGGGTCAACCAGATCAGCAGTTTCGACAATCCAAAGCACAAGAATAACTGAAATAAAAACAATTACCCAGATCGCTGTTCGAATTGTGACAATCTACATTTCAGTTAACCACCCATTTATGTTCTCGAGATTATGTTTCAAAGCACAAATAAACTGTACTGCAGTAAGGCAATGGAGAGGAGCGTGGTAGTCCACTTTTCATTTTTCAATTGTTACTAGAAAAACTGGCAAAAAGCATTATGTTTGATCCAATGAAACATGCGGCATTAATTGCATTTAACCACATAAACTAATGCGCAAGTTTGATAAGAGCACCCTCAATATGCAAAGCCTTCATCCAAGAAGGTCTAGCCACCATGAGACCTTGCAGAAACATCAAAAGGGTTTCAGCAGAGAATAGGGAAGACCAAAATCTAGTGTCCTCCCTATTGTATATTTGATAATTGTTGTATTACGCCACTTCGGCCAAAAAAGAAAAAAGAGCCTTAATCCAAATGCGCAACCTGTACCGTCCAGAACTCAACCCTCTCATAGTTGAAGTATCACGTGTAGCTTTGACACTCTGAAAGTCTAATGGCCATGGACACAACCTTTGGTTTTCTCCTTTACCGTTCCTTGTTCCTATCAGTCTCCCTTTCAATTTTCGAAGTATGTGCTTCATACGTGATCATAGACGCATCAGGATCAAAGCGAACGTGGAATCCTAAGCCAAAACATATTAATTACTGAACGATAACAGGAAGGGGAGCAGCCCCCATTATTCGCAATTGTCGCCACTAAAAGATTTAAAATTTTCCAATTTCCTATGGATTTAACCAAGCCTACGCTTTCAACCAAAAAAAAGAAAACCAAGCCTACGCCTCAAAACTAAACCTAATTCTCATTCCAAGCGCGTCGGAAATCCAATTTGCAGGACATGAGCTCGGTCGTCTTTGTAATTGTATCTTAGCCCGGTCAATCGAGCGCAGTCTTATGCCGAACACACCGGACCCAAAGATCGCATAAAAGCACAGCAATTGATAATCGAAACCGCGGAAAAAATTGCTGTTCCAGACGGACAATCAACCATTCTACCCAAAAAAGAGGAGCGAATACAAACGGAAACACGAACGCTCGCGACGGGCCGAACAAATCTACACGCGAGAGAGCGGCACAAACCGGTCGAGCGAACTCGATCTTGATCTGGTTCCCCTTGACGGAGGTCCCCTGGAGGGCGTCCTTGGCGGCGGCGGCGTCGTCGGGGCGCTTGAAGAAGACGAAGGCGAAGCTGCGGGCGGCGTAGGAGGTGGCGTCGAGGGCGCCGTACTTGCCGAACACGTCCATCAGGTCCGTGTCGGTGACGTCGCTGGAGAGGTTGCCGATCCAGAGGTTGTTCGACGGCGGCGTGTCGTGGAAGTCGCCGCCGCCGGCCGGCGACTCCTTGGCGGCGCCGTGGTGGGAGGGCCGGATGGACTTGCTCGGAGGCGGCATTGCCGGCGGGGGAAAGGAGGAAACCCTAGAGAGAGAGAGAGAGAGAGAAAGACGGATTGCGGAGCAGATAAAGAAGAAGAGATTGAAGACAGCCCTGGAAAAAAGAGGGCAAGTGACGATGTCTACTACTCGAGAGAGAGAGACAGAGGACGATATATAATTATATATTTGTATACGTAAATATATATATATATATATATAATATATTGTTTATTTTTTTTTTTTTTTTGTTTTGTTTATTATTATTATATTATATTATGTTACGGATAAAACGGAAGCGGAAAGTAGATTCTAGAAAGCTTGTAGACAGATGATTTTGGTGTTTATATTTTATGTCGGTGATCCACTACATGAGCCTCCTTTAATAATTCTCGATTGTTATGTGTTAAATTTCGAAAAATTATGAAAGAAACTAGGATCGTGCTACCTCGGGCCTACTGTATGTATAAAAAAAAAAATTGTGATGTGATTTTAAACTAAATTTCTTGCATGAAGATTCTATGAAAACCCATACGGGTGGAAACTATATTAACAAGTAAATATTGAAATGTGTGTACTTTACTTCTTCTTTATATAATGGAGAGCATCTTTTCACACGAAATATAAAGGGCCCCCTTCAAAATATTGAAATATTGATTTGAAACTAGGCGTTCATGTCAAACATGGCCTCCCCTTTTGTACATGAAACCTACATGAAATGCGATTTGACTGGAGTTTCCAACACAAATGCAAGAACATCGCCAACATCAATAGAGACTTCATCAGAAAAAAAAAAAAATTAGATCGCGCTAACTCAAGGGTATTGTATGTAAAAAAAAAAAATTACGATGTAATTTTAAACTCAAATCCTTGCATAAAGATTCTACAAATACCAATATCAATCAAAACTATATTGACTCATAAATTACTTGATGTAAGCGATTTTACATGATTTGAATATGTATGCACTTTCCCTTTTTTAATATGATAAAGAACATTTTTTCATGCGAAATAAAGAAAGTCCTTAGAAATACTAAAATATTGATGTGAAGCTGAAAAGTAAAAATAAAGAACACCTTTTTTCATGTTAAAAATCGTCTTATCTTCTCCGTTTTTCTTTTTGTCAGATAAAATCGCCTCACCTTAAGTACTTTAAACCTTCGTGAAATAAGATCGTATTGGAGTTTCCGACAGAAATGCAAGAACATTGCCGACATCAATAATGACTTCATCCGACAAACCTTTGAAAAAGAAAAAGAAAAAAGATCGAGGTGAACGGGTTCGGAACACCGTGCGGGGCCTTTCCTTCGAAACAAGTACACGGTCCCTTCTTCTGGCGCTCGGTCGTGCCTGCCTTTTCTGAACAATTCCGGACGTCAAGAAAGATAAGGAATGACCACATAACGAAATCCGACAACCTATTGAAACCTAGCCCGTCCGGTCGCTGCAACCGACAAACCGTCCCCCTCTTGAATCGAGGCTTTATAATCCGAAATTTGGCGGAGCAATCTGTTAAGAAGGAATTCTAACGTTGCTATATATTACCAGTGCGGACACATTGATGACTTGATTCACCAACGTGAAAAAGAGGACACGTAGGAAGCATACTACGGTTTTGCATGTTTCACCTATATATCCTGGGTCAGAGCCGGTACACCTGATCGAATCCGGCGTCCTCAGCCTGACTCTCCAAGTGTCAAGCTGATGCAGCTTTAAGACGATATCTATTGAAACGTTGTCGTCAGAATCTACTTTGTGTGCTCATAGCCACGTCTGACAACGTTGTAGAACTTATTCCTTGCTTTGAGGCTGGTTCAACAGTACAAGTAGAAAAAAACAAGAGAGAGAGAGAGAGATGAAAGGAAAGAGAAAAACCATTGCGTTCCATTGAACAGTTGCTGTTTACATGTCATCAGTGTCTACACCGCCAAGTGTGCTTTAATTGCATCAGATTCAGACGTGTTGTAAAGGACAGGGACGGTCTATTTCCAGAACTTCTCGGAGTTAACGAGACCTGGTTAGAGACTCAAAGGAAGCGTTTCTAGCTTAATTCTACGATCAATCGCTGTACCTTGATGCAGATCCCCTAGTGAAATTGCTAATTCACTAATTACATTTGAGAGCCGATGCTGTCAAGCTCAGGTGGTGGTCAGTGGTCGTCATTGCAGACGGTTTCTTGCGTTTGGATGAGTCCCCGTGCTACAAATCTTGTGTGCAGCCATGTGGCGTTTTGGAAAGAGGCAAGAAACTCACCAACCATCCCTTCAAGGTTTTCATTCCGCTTATCAGAACCCTTTCGAGTGTGTCAATCTCCGATTCATATTGTTCGTAGATGAAGAAGCAAGTAAACGAACAGACGAGAGCTGCAATCGCAACCGACATCAATTAGGATGAATAAATAACAAATCTAGGACTGCTTTAATCTGTACTTGTGTATAGCCACTAATTCTTACCTGCACCAACTGCGTAAGTCAGGTAATATGATACAATGAGCCTCAAGAAATACATAGCAACAGCGGTCTGCATTAGTTTGAAAAATCATGTAAATAGACTTCATAACTCCAAATGCATTGTTAGCATGCGACTTAGAACCAAATGATATTGAGCATCAGCAACTCAAAAATGCAAGATGAATGCATCTGTCCACTCCTGCATACATTGGATGTTCTTTCACAACAAAGGGGGTTCGCCAAGAAAAAAATGTTAAGAGAGTGCAGATATTCCTGAGCATTTTAAGATGTTGCTTGGCAATGTATCAAGTTGCTCGTTCATGAGATAACCTAGATCTTTTCTTCCTGCTCCAGAAAAGAAAGCAAAGAAAAACTAGATCTTTTCTTAAGCAAAGAGACTAGACAATATGACAGTTAAGCAGTGCATGATGCACCACTACAACCAGAAAGGGCAGAGCAGGGGCAGTACACTGTAATTATGAGTGGATAGTGCTATGACAATACAGAAGACATCATTCCTGAAGTCTCAAATTACTACGAGAAAATATGTGATCTAAACCTTCATTGCTCAGCCTTGCAAAAGTTGAAACATCACTGTTTACTCAATTAAAAGTTTAATTATCGTCAACTTATGCAGACATATTTTATCATAGCAAGCCAAAAACTTTGTTGCAGGGAGTGTAAGCTTGGAAGGCTTGGATAATTCTGGGGAAAGCACCCATAGCAGTCTAGTCACTCACATTTTACACAAATATCTACTTATTGGGATGGGAAACCCCTCGAACATATCATGAATCTACAGGCACTAGAACACCCTCATTGACAATCCTTTACCACAACACATCTATGATTTCCTGAACAAGGTGATATCTCATCCAGGGTAAATCTTTAACTCATCCCCCTCTTACTAAGATGACAAATTTTCTGGTTGACTATGGCTGCAGTGATTTCCAATCCAGCAATATTAAGAAAGGAAAATTTGATTTTTAGGGGTGATAGTATAAAAGTTGACCGATAAATGACCCTTACCGAACTAAGGGCTGCTCAACTGCATCCACAAGTACAAAGAGTAGGCCCTCTTAGAGACTAAAATTTTGTTTTTGGCCAAAAGAAACCAGAAGTTTGAATGACAAAAAAGTACTGTACTCTACCTAATACATAAAGCATGAAAGTTGACTATCACCATAAGGATGCACATGCCCAGCATGGTGATACTATTTGCAGAAGTTGGCAAATCTAGTGCATTATGCTTTTAGAAGAAATTATATGACATCAATGGTGATACCTTAAAGAAAATGTTCCAATCCTCTCCTTTTGCCAATGATCTCATAATACGGGCCCCTCTGTTCCACAACAAGATGATACTCCCAAGTGACTCTTCTACTATGCTTTTGTGCATATCAAAACAAGAGAAAGATGCTGTTTTGATATTAGAATCGAACCTGTTACAAACAACCAAGCATATGATCTATCATTTCAGTGAGTCGACGCTAAAACACACCAGAAGATAACCACTATTCTAGAGAAAGCATAAAAAGTCTTTTGAGTACTTACAGACAAGAAAATATTTCAAATGCAACAGGGATCCCAGGCCTTTATACACGGTGAGACATTTAAAAACTAAGTATAAACCAGTAAAGCCAACAAGTTTACCCTAGAGATCTTGCTAAAGGAAATTATTAATTGCATTCCTATCTGTGAGGATAATGAATGGTGTTTCCACAAAGATTATTAAACTGCATACCGGTGCAGAAAAGAAAGAAAAGGCTGCAGCCACACAGTCACTAATCAAATCGCAAAACAAGAATATTTCATGCTTATAGGTCAAAAGCAAAGCACCTGACAAGCCTTAGCAGAATTCTAACCCCCAAAAGAAAAAGTTTGGCTATAGTACTGCTTATGCATAAAAGAGAGGAACTAAGCAGAGGGAGAACTTGAATTAGTCAACTTTTGCAGGGACACATAAATGACTTCGCTGAAGAGAAACTCTTGCCAGAAGACCTAGGAAAGGGTGGTAAACAAAGAAAGATCTTACTTGTGGTAGTAACAAGCATTCATACTTACAGGTTTGATGTCAGATAACCATACCCAATGAGAGCCATCATCAACATGAGTAGTAGATAAGCAGTCGATGAGATAAAACTTCTTCCACTAATGAAGAACCAGTAAAACAACACCACCGAAATCAGAAAGTAGGCGAATGTCTCCTTCTCATCTCTCCAAAGCAAAATGTCCGCTACTGCAGTAGCACAACATGTCAGAAAATTTAGACAGTGATGTTTCGTAATGAAGCATGTATTTGTCACATGCAAGACACTGCATAATGAGACAAACTAAAAGGACTTTCATAGTGAGACCAGACAGGCCTATTCAATGAGTAGGAATGGCACAAGTGCTTAGGTTCATTCCAGATATTTTCTTCATCAATTAATCTGATTTTCGTTCAATTAGTCTCTTTTTGCAATAATGATGATAGCAAAGGATAAAAAAGCTGTAAAAAATCAGAGACCAACAATGTATGTTTTTGAAAACATCACACCATTATGTCACCACAACAACTGACTGCACTTTGTTACTCCACAAAGGTTATGTTACAGTTATATTAGGACATTGAAATTTTTATCAAGAAACAGTTACACTATTATTAATCCATGCAAATAACTCAATTAAGTAATGATCACCACACAGAAAACAGTATTCAGCAACTTGCAGAAGGCATACCGAAAAGGTAGATCTATGTCGTAGATTAAAATATCTAAAGAGCTTTATTAACCAAAGGTCAATTTATTCTGAACATAATCATCTTCAAAAGAATAATAACGTAGCTTTTCACCATAGATAGTAAATTTAAAACATTGATTTATAGACTTTTAAATTTAGCCAAATTTCCCACTTGAAACAACATAATTAGCACTGGCACCAAAACAGGGGTTAATGAGCTTTAATGCAGGTATTTCATGGGCTGCGGTTTACCTGCCTAAGGAGGATTCCTCGTCATAACATTTTAAAAAAACAGCATTGCGAGAGAAAAAAGGTCGTTTCCATTTCTTCCGGTAGAGAAATAAGGTTAATTCATTAATCTAATAAAAACCTTCAGCAAAGTATGGCTATGAATCTACAAAAACAAATTTGGTATCACTAAAGAACCAACATTGTATACCATGGAGTAAAAAGAAAATACAACCTTTTCCACCGCCAAGCATCCAATCTGCTTTTGACTGTTCAGGGAATTCACCTTCTCCCCCATAAGATGGGTCTCTGGAATAATGAGAGAATGATGCAATGGTTGTTGCAATGCCATCCTGTTTGAGCAATAACAAGTGAATACCCCCATTCAGACTTGCATTGTTGAGACTAAGCAAGGACAACTCTGTTGTAGCAGGAAAGCTCAAAAAGTATTACTGACATTGCCACAAACAGCCCTAACTGCAAAATGATTTGATCCAGCATTTATAGTGTCCCAGTGAAAGTAAAATGAGGGAACAAAAGGTGACTGGCAGCAAATCAACTAAGCAAACATCCAATTTGAGGACAACATTGCAAAGTATAAAAGTAAGAGAAATATGCAGAATAATACCCAAGACGAGGACCAACAATGAAGCAGTTTTCCTGTTTGCTACTTAGGGATTGAGTAAAAAAATATGCAAAGTGATAGAAAACTGCTTGACACTGCTAATGCTCACAAGAATTACTCAACAGAAACCAAATATAGGTTGACAAGGGGAAAAAAGATGTGTTCCACTGAACCTGGAAAACTACCAGAACCTAAGAGACTACATATCATCATCAAAACTTGAAAGACAATGAGTTTGACATTTTGCATATTCCCTGAGAAGCTAACAAGCTCTTCCACCTAGAAGGAAATCCCACAATGAGATCTGACGAAGCTCACGGGTGCAAGGACTCAATAATGTGAAAAGTGCTAAAAGCAACAGCTTTAGAGGAGGTGCTCACTTTTAGGGTAACAGTCGGCGAGTATTCAAGTTGCTTCCGGGCCGCACTGCAATCAAAGGTTCTATTTCGGGAGGCTACTTGAACATAATGGCGAGCTGACATAATATAACTGTTCTTTGTGATGCCCAATGATTCAAATATCCCTTCAAGAAGCAAGAAAAAATAGTAGACCATGCTAACAGGCAGCTTTATGAAAGGCCTGCAATCAAGAGGCCAATATTCAGCAAGCAAGAAGAGATAAAATTACAAATTCACCAGTTAATAACACTTCTAAGATGACAACAACCAAATACCAACCAGATAATTATATCCAAAATCAAATTAAGCAAATATAAAAGTAATGCAATGTAGCTGAAATATTAAAGCTCAATATCATAGTTATTTATTAAAGCTATTAAATGAGCACAGCTAATCTTTTGACCAAAAAATGCTTAACTAGCATCTATCTCAACTAAAATATACCTGATTATTCCTCCAACCCATCCTCGAAACCCAAAAGAAAATGACAAAGAGAAAAGCCACCACTTTAGCAAGTAAATTCAACACTAAATAATTCAACTAAGTAGTACAAGAAACTCAAACAACTGCTCTTAAGAAAATAATCCACATAATAGGTGCAGTACAAATGCATTTCTAATAGTCTTTCAGATTTGAGGAACATTGGTTCGCATACTAACTCCACATTTTCAATAGATGGTGCTAGTGCAATCAACATTTCCCTTCACCTTTGATATCCCAAGCCTTCCAATAAGAGAGAGATGAATTCCCAGAACTTCACTGGTTCATTGTTAGTGATGAAGAATGCCTAAAAACAGTCCCAAGATCAGCAACAATAGAATCAGGATAGCAAAGAGATCAGCAGCCAATGATGTAACCAAAGCAATACCTTTCCCGCTACAAAGACAGTCTGAGAACATAAAGCTTCTTCCGCGCAAATATGGGCATGAGCTACATTCTCAATATAGGTGAAGTCGCACAAATTTTCTCCACCTCCTATAATAAACTGAAATGAGAAATTCTGTTACCTTAAAAATGATTCATGATGGAGTTAAAAAGCAATATGCAACCACAATAAGAAGACTCAAATTTCACAAATCAGGGACAAAAACTAAACTGACATTATCACAGAGTAAATCCACTACATTACCAAGAACGTTTGGTAGCATAAACATTCAATTTGGTCAACAAAATTGTCATGTAAGGGAAGAGAGATGGGAAAAATAAACACAAGGATAAGAATGAGTTGCTCTAATCATACTACTCAACAATTGTAGTAACAAAATGCAGACTGGCATAAGAGTCAATAACACATACAGACCTTTTACAACATCAGTAATAAAAAATGTGGCTGATTATATTAATTGAGGAAGTGCACGGAAATTTCTCAAACCTTCATCCAGCCGGATTGTGCTAGATTTACAACTGCTGGCACAAGCTGTGCATCTCCGGGACCAAAAATGTTGCTAGGACGAAGGGCACATGTCAAGAGACCATCAATATCGTTTGCAAACAAAACAAGTGCCTCCGCTTGAGCCCTGAGGTCACTCAACATGTCTGCATACTGCTTTACCATACAGACAAGATCATGAAAGGAACTAGTGCATGAAAGGGTGAATGAAAGAAATCTT
Organism: Eucalyptus virginea; assembly: GCA_014182375.1. Classification (NCBI taxonomy): domain Eukaryota; kingdom Viridiplantae; phylum Streptophyta; class Magnoliopsida; order Myrtales; family Myrtaceae; genus Eucalyptus; species Eucalyptus virginea. Next base: position 1,919,029 of record CM024514.1, read on the forward strand.
CATAAATTGTGGAAATGGCTCCGTTAAAGAAAGATACGTGCCTTCCAAGGATATGGCAATGATTCATTTCCACCAATTATGTCCCTTGAACCATCAAAAACAACATCCACAGAGCTGTTGTAAATTAGCCGTTTGACTTTGCACTCTCTACAAGCGTTTATGACATTTTTTACACCTGCCTCAACATATGAAGAGGCTAAGTCAGCTAACCACCCAACTGAATCAATTCCAAAAGTATCTTTCTACATGGTATTGCTAGTACTGGCGAAGCAATGTCTTACCTTGAACAATGATCATGTAAGAGTTGTAGAAATCTTGACCGGATAAATCCATAACATCCGTATAGAACACAGCCTGTGAGCCTCTAATAACTGTGAAGGTAATATAAAAACAAAAATGTAGCGGTCATTCCTGTACTATGTTGGAAGAATATGACCATGAAGCGCGAAAATCAGGATAAAAGGGGAAAAAAATATTTGAAAAGTTACATATCTCGCTAAACACAGGAGTTGGTACCTCTCTTTCACTCTCGACCCTGAACCAGAAAGATTGCATCTATAACACATTGTGAGAATAGAATACTCGGAAATTTTATTTTTAAGTTCAACCGGAGCAAACCGCCAGATTGCAAATTGAGCAGCATGAAAATTCCAATTCCAGGTGAACAAGCACAACCGAAAGTTACTCATGCCAGTTAACAGCGATGGAGATAGTAACCATTCAAATCATTATTCTGCATCAAACATTTCCCTTGTTCCTTTTCTTTTAGTATGGCAACTATCATACAATAGCCTGCTATTTTGCCATCAAACACCTTCAAACCTGAGAACATAGCGCTACTCATTTTTTAAATTTGAGATAAAATTGAAATGCAAATTTTGTTCATGACAGTATGCAAGAATGACTACAACTATTGCCTACATGGCAAGGATAAAATTCTGGTTCCTACATTACAAATATGTAAACGCGCCTGTCGAGTGGAACTTGCAGGGTCAAAATTTGTCGATCAGCTGCAGAATACGCAGTAAATCACGACTGCATGAACCGCCAGCAATCTCTCTGGGATTCTCAAACGAACAAAGCCGAACAACGGTAAACAGCTCGGTTCAGCAGCGATCTCTCCTAATCTTTCCAACGATTTTCCCGTTTCCAAAAAAGTAAAGTAGCTACGTCACCAGACGCAACACGCAGGACAACACAGCCGAAACGCCGTACATCAACCATTTCCGATACTCTCGCCGCCCACATTTCTCACGTCGAATCACATGCACAGGTGCGAAATCAAGAGACCGCTCACCTCCGAGCACCGACGATCTGTCGCGGACGTTGAGGTGGTGGTAGGAGGCCTGGCCGGAGGAGACCGCCCGCGCGAGCGCCGCGTCCGGCTCCGCCGACGGATCGAGCCGGAGGGAGGGATCGGAGTCGGCGACGCGGACGATCCACTGGCCGAGCTCCAGGAGGCGGAGGACGAGCCACCGCCCGACGAAGCCGCGGCCGCCGACCACGACGCAGGTCCGCCGCGTGGGGCTCGAGCCGGCCGACCAGCTGTCGGCGATCGCCGCCATTTGCCGCCGCGCCGGGAGAGGAAGAGGGAGAGGGAGAGGGTGTCTAGGCGACGCGTCAAATCGATTGGACGATGGTGGTGGTGGTGGTGGTGATGGCGGGGAAATAACAATACGAAGAGCGAAAAGAAGAGGAAGATGATCGCGAAGTTTAACGGGGCGGTGGGCCCCGGGAATCGGACTGGGATTTTTTTAATTTTTCTTGGGATGAGGATACGAATTTTCCCTGTGCTTCTGCCCAACGTGCAATTACTCAATACGTAATATTATCCTTAAATTTAAATATAATATTAAACTTTTTCATATGGCTCGATATCTAATATCGAACTCCAGTTTAGAGATCATATTGAATAAATTAAAAATTTGGAGATCACATTACACATAATAACAAAATTCAAAAACCGCCTATATCATTTTCTCTTTTCTTTTTTATTTTTTCGTGTTCACTTATATTATTATTTTTTTCAATTTCACCCTCCAATTTCTTTGTGATTATTGAAATAAAGAACCATTTATATATTTTCCCTTTTTTATTTTTTTTCATTCTTTCAGTTTCACTTATATTATTATTATTTTTTAATTTCATCCACCAATTTCTTCATGATTAGTGAAATGAATTATTCATCATTTGCTAGTAGTTACACCATCAAAATATTGATGTGGGCATTATTTGATGTGATAAGCACGATAAGTGACGAGAGGGGAGGAGAATGGCAAGGGAGACGACATTAGAAATTATGGCAACCTATAACTTGGCACGATATGATGAGGATTTTATGGTGAGTGAAAGTAAACGAGAGGGATGTGATCGCATCTAATGCAAAGAAGATTTTTCCTTTCCTTAAGCAATAAGTAATCGCAGGAAGCATCCCATCAGCTCTAATGCCTCCATCCGAATACGTGTAAAAAGAAAAGTGGGATACAGAATTGAAAAATTATCCCCACTACTTTTCTTTTTCTCTCACAAACATTTTCAAAATTTTCATAATTATCCACCCAAATTTTCATTCTCCCCACCTTCTCTTGTTTCCTAAACATGGCCTTAAAACTTACCTACTTCGACAAGAATTCCAATCCTTGGATTCAAGAGGTGTCTTGACTCCCAACAACACCGCTCATTTTAAAAGACAGAACATGCTTTAACAGGCTAACGGCACAGTTGGTGAACTGATCATTAATAGATAGCCCCAAAAAAACACTGAAAAGACTTAGAAAACTGAAATTGCCTCCTCCAGGAGGGTGGTCATGCCAATTGAATAGGAAGATCACAAAGGGTAGCAGATGAATAAGTGCCACTCAACTTGATGAAAGCTGATGTCAGCCCTTTGGAATCAAGGCAAAAAAAAAAGAAAAAGAGTGGAGTTGGTTGAGAGAGATTAGAAGTTTCACTAGGTCACTATGAATGAAAACCCAAAAAGTAAGAGAGAGAGAGAGAGAGAGAGAGAGAGTTTGGTAAACCCATACGTCAACAAAAGGAAGCTTCCCAAATTCCCAAGTATTAAATTGCAGTTGAAGTGCTCACTTCAGTCACCACAGCCAAATTGGTGTCATCCCACCTTTGCTTTACTTGGAGACTTCTCAAGCTCTGATGTGTGGTTATACACTGGCACCCTCCCGACCAAGTTATCTCCAATACAAGCATTGGAAGGAAGCTTGCGCTCGATATGCGATGCGCTAAGTTGAAGTGCATATTATGCGGGAGAAGCGTGATTATATCCGTGAAGTTGGTAGAAATCAATTGAATACCAAGACTCTGGAATTACGACGAGTAATTCAGTAAGTAAACTATACTTACCATTTCTCTGAGTAAGGGCCAACAATCTTTCACACGACAAGTTGATATGATACATAGTACGTAGTCAAGAAAAGTGTTATTATGCCTTGTCGCATGATGCCAAAAAAGGGCTACTTTCTCAATGCAATAGTGTCATTTCTAAGCTAAGTCCACAGGAATATTTTCAACCAACTCGACAGAACCCCATAACCCAACAGATCTCAAGGAACCGAATGTTAATAGTTCACACAACCGCAGAACTCGTTACCGTCAACATCATTAAAAAGCCCGTCGATCAATGCCTCTCCTCGACATTTGATCGAGTCACTCCAGTGGTCAATCTTCACCTATACAGGGCACATTATGCAATGGCAGTTCGAGAGGTGCAGGGCGACAGCTTATTTCTCCGGCACATCCGTGAAAGCAAATCTCATAATACTTTCAAGTATAAGAGAGTATTCTTCACAATAGCAACACGCCTTTCTTTACCAAGCAATCGCTCGAAGAATCAATCCAGCATTAGATTTCATAATACTGAAGCTACAATCGTCGGGTTAACAACCACTTATGGATGCATTCACACGCTCACTCTATACAAAAACTGAAGCTGCTATCGACAAACTCAAAAATTATCCTTTGCTTGTCTAATAACACCCAATGCCTCGGCATCGTCTGCTGTGGCCGGAATACTTAGCAACTGTCGAATTTCTGAGCTCGAAGTGCGAAGGAATGGATTACACATTTTCTCCATCTTTAGAGTTGTTGGGATCTGAAAAAAATATATCCTCACATTATACTTCTAACTACACATCAACCGTATGTCTACCATTCTAACAAAGAAGACAGCTATAGAAATATCTTGAATTACATCAATGTCTGACTTGAGTAGAATCTGTGGAATCATAATTTACCCTGAACCTACCATTGCATCTGAATAAAAGGCTTATTCTACATAACTCATGCAATTCAGAAGATTGACTGAGGTAAGAGAAGCAAACAAATCAATCTTGAATTATGCATCTCCCCACCCTAAAAACTTTTTAATGCCCAGAGAATTAGTTTGATCGGAGGTGAACCACAGTCAAATATGACTACGGACAATATTATTAGCCCTGTATATTTCCCTGAACTTAATTAAGCAACCCAATACGCTAAGTTAATTGAAGAGACTATCATAAGCCCAGTAGACGGGCAACAATTAAAAACCAAGATAGCTTCACTAAGCATTTTTTCAAACTATATCTAATGTGCTTCGGGATCATAAAAGTAAGCTTTTCGTGTTTCCACATATGACATAAATCATTACATGTTACTCATTTTCGAGATCTCAACATAAAAATATTCCCCATGTATAATTAGCTGAGATAGTGCCCTAAGGGCACTCATCACAGGGACCATCTGCTAATATACGACATCTAGGTAAAGAGGCCTAAAATTGCTATACACCTCATATCTAATACAGGAAAATACAACTGACCGAACATGAAGACATCCTAGACATGTACCACGAAAACATTTTATAAATTAAAGATATGGCCCTTTATGTGGAAACGGAAAAGGCACTGTTGCTTTACATATCGATGTAAAAAGCTCATTTTAGGACATCACATGCACAACGCATTGAAAATAATAAGTCTCTTGCTATACGCAAACTCAGCCAAAACCATCAGCAGTAGTCACTGCACCATAAATAAAATGTTTAATGAATTCTTCAAAGTTACTGGCAAATAAAAATTAGTCCAAAGGTACCGTTGCTACGCCTTTGCGGCGCTGATGAGCAACTCGCGCTGCATAGTTTTTAAGTGCTTCATTGTTGGGTTCTATCGACAATGCAAACTTCGAATTACTCTGCCCAAAAATGACAACCAATTAGAGCTTTCAGAAATTGAGCTTAGCAAGGCTCAACAACCTAAGAAGACAAGTTGACTCACCAATGTATATTCATGACCACAATAAATGTTTGTATCATCTGGCAAAGCTGTGATCTTTTTGAGGGATGACGCCATCTGCCAGAAATATCAAAAGTTAAAATCAGCCAACTGACAATCAAAATGAGCTGGCCCATGTAAGCAAAACAAGCAGGAGATAGTAGTGGTGAAAGCACGGTTATTGGAATGAGAGCAATCATCATTTGAGTGTAACAAAAAGATATTCAACACTTCCCAGCACTAAAGATTGATGTTCCAAACCTCTATTGGATGTGAGGAAGATGAAAGTTGACTCTCAGCCTAATAATGTATTCACCTGGAAACGTAAAAGCTAAACCCATCTCTCCTTAAGACAAAACTGGAAATCTTCTCCACCATCAAAAGGCAACAATAACAGGGGATTTGGTGTAAAACGCTTTTTTCCAGCCTATGCAAGAGGCATATCCCTTTAAACTGGTAGTTCTTCTTTTTTCTTTTGGGCCATAACTGGTCCCCTTCAACAGAACCAAAAATAACCAAATTTTCTGACCATGCCATATATTAAAATAGGTCGAGAAAAGTTCAACGTTTAATTTCCATAATTCCAGATGTAAACCACATAATCTCTAATCAAGCCTTAAACGGTCATTTCTACATTTTCCTCGGGATTTGTCCCACAAAACATCACCTTCAATATCCAAAGAAGCAAAATGAAAATAGTTATTTTAAAGCAATATTACCTGTTCAGGAGTCCCTTCAAAGAGCTTGCCACACGATAAGCTAAACAATGTATCTCCAGTGAAAATTACTCCAGATCCAGGAAAATAGAAACTAATGTGGCCTGCCACACAAAATCATTTTGAGGCATTAGAAAGAAGGAGAAAAGATTAAAATGTAATCATGCAATTTGATGCTAATTGAAATATCCAAAGTTAAGATACTTGACCGATTTCCCTCAAAAGCCTCTAAGCAAAAGTAATTGGATAAAAAGCTATGTCCAATGGGCGGTCAAGTGAGTCGCATGTAAATCTCCCAAAACAGGCATCCCTTGGGAAATGCAAATCCTCAATAGACACAAAATTTACTTCAGATTTCCTAAAAGTAGGCAAAACCAACAAAGTCACCTACTGAAAAGGTCTCAAGCAAATCAGAGTAGTGCTCTGGTTTGAAGAGCTAATGAAAACCATGATTGTATAGGTGTCCATACTAGTTTGCGTCAGCCATGAAATAATTAAAAAAATTTCAGTCTCCTCATGGCCTGAAATACTATATGGTTAATTCAAAGAAGCTGATCTACCACATAGACTAGCAGCCAAAGTTTCTTGAAAGGAATAAGGAGAACTCAACCTCGAGTATGTCCTGGAGTTTCAATCACAAGCACCTCATGTCCAGCAAACATCCATTTATCCCCACCATTGAGGGCTATATCTATGCCAGGTATTCTGTCCCTGTCCATTCCTGAACCAATCACCTATAAGAAGGAAAGGTAATATGAGCTAATGCAGAAGTTGATTACACCAAAAACGCAAATTTCAGACAGTGTAGCTTGAGAAGGGTATCGAATGATCATAAGTTTCAATTGTCAAATCCTAAATCTTTCCATTATGAAACAACCAAATATATGGTCTGCAGCTTAAGAAATATCCTAATCTACCTCAAATCAATTTTTAAAAGTTGGGAGACTATTTTTCTGTGTTTCTTATTCCAATCGTGAATATAAGAACAAATAGCTCATTGACTCTAAAAAGGATCAGAGTAGAGGCCAATACTAGCTTCAGCCACGTTTTTAGGAGGCCATATAACATGAAAAACACTGGGCTGCATCAACATGACCAGAAAACAAGTTGTCGACTGTGCAAAACTAGACAATCACAACCAGAACATTCAATCCACTCTAAATAAAAGAATCCAGTGGTAGGCTACTTCAGACAGCAGGTCGCTCTTTCCTTAGCAAGTGTCAATTACAAACCCATAATGGATCTAGTCCAGCAAGGAGAGCAATTTCTAAGTGCATTCAGTATGAATCTCATCATATGTTAAACGTTTCCAAATAAACTGTTCTCTCTCTGTAGAGAACATGTGTATTTATGATTGCTTATGTGTAACATAGTTCATTATGCTCCAACTAAACAATGGCTAAACCCTTGGTCAGAACAAAACAAATGCGTGGAATAAAGATTCAGCTATGTAACTTTGAGAAATCAGATACTCACATCATCCTTATAAAAAATACGTAGACATAACAGAAAAAAAAAGCTTTCACTTGCACGCACGTTCCATCCTTGACTTTTTTTACATGTGCGTCTAAGAAGTTTAGCAGAACAGTAGCAATATATGTACTTAATTAACAAGATGATGCATCATACCTTAGCACCGTACCTTGCTTTTAGCTCTACATTGCCTCCAGTATGATCATAATGATGATGGGTATTTAATATATAGTTGAGATTTCGGTCTTTCCGACTCAAAGCATCAATTATAGGTCGAGATTCAGACGGATCAACCACTCCAACTGTCCCAGTATCCACGTCATGTAAAAGATATGCGTAGTTGTCCTTGAGACATGGTACCTGTGAAAAGGCCAAAAGAATTATGTTTCCGTGCAACAAAATACAAACGAAATTTCTAAATGACCAAACAGATACACCAAATGCTAGTGAAACTAAAAAAATTAGACGCACAAAAAACTCCACAGGAAACTTTTAATTTACATACTTCAGAATGTACCAGAAGAATAAGCGTCTGTAAATGTACCTAAAAGCATGATTTAAAATCACATCATGGGAAGAGGACATGAGTAGATATGATTATCCAAGAGCCTCTTAGGTAGTAATAAGACTTAGAATGATTAAAAACGAAGCCACTAGTCACCTCCTGATGCCCATAAAGTTATTGCTGCACAACAGGGATGAATGGAACAACAGAAGTAACTCCAACGTCTTTCATGAAGTTGCACTCAACAACTATTCCAACAAGACCCAATCATCCATGCTGTCCTCCATCTTCTATATTTTACAAAGTCAATGACATCGATACAATCACACACAGTGGACAACATCCACTGAATAAAAAACAAAAACAACTAAAAACAGTAGGGACAAAAAAGAAATTTCTATTTCCATGTAATATGCAACAACATTAGAAGGGAGCAGACCTTTTAGAATAAGCTCTTTCTAAGTTGTCAATTATCTTTACCCAGGTCACGTAAGTTCTTTTTCATTGCATGAGTTCCTAATTTTCTCCATAACTATTCAGCTATTCTATTTCACCAACGAAAATTCCAGCATCAATTCAAGGATTTATGTTGGATAAGTCTCCTATCATTATTTTTCAACCCTGAGAAGCCCATAAGCATCTCCAGAAGTAAAGCCTTCACTATCCAAGCATCATTAGCTGACCATCCTCAGCTGTACTACATAATTTGCTGTTTAAAAAAATCCCAGAAGAAATAACAAATTCAAGTTGCAATTCTTGGCATTTCTATTAGTTACTAGGACTGTACGAAACAAAAGAAGAAGCTGAATAGAAAGAATGTGACGGTACGCCTGTCAGCCCCATGTAACCCAGGCAAGGCTCACCAATTCGATCTGTAAAGAGGAGGACACGCTTGACACAGTGCAAAATTGAGTAACTTTGAGCGATCTACTGGCACCCCACAAGGTCTTGAAAGGAATAGACAGGAAACGCAACAACCCATACGGAAGTCCTTTCCTCAAACAAAGCTGTTTCATGCCCGGCCACATGCATAGCCCGCTCTTCACCTGAATTAAACAAAGCGAGATCACTAAAAAATCTCATAAGATAAAGCTTGGTGAACATAGCTTGACAAACTACTTTCTCAGAGACCCAACAGCACCAAATCAACTAAGAGCGAGCGCAAGACACAGCAACAGACAAAGCACGGCAACACTCAACTGTTTACCCAGTAAACACCAATTCTAAGAAGATCAAGAATCCATCCGAAGATTCGGGCGAAACCCGACCGCCAGATTCAGCAAATCCCAAGTGCTGAACCAAACGGCACTCAACTGCCGGACCACACGGCACAGGAGACCCAAGCTGATGCCCAAACTAAAAAAATTTTAAATAAAAAAGAGTACCCAAGTTCCGCAATCAGTGTCTCTATTGCAGAGTCGCGGACACGCACTGCCTAACAAGACAAGGACAGGAATTCTCCAATAATGGACACGTCGCGATGCACCGTCGAAATCGAAAGCCAACCCGAATCAACTATCGTCACTCGAAAACGCGAAAAGCTACAGAGCGAGGGAGCGAGCAAGCAAGCGAACAAGAAATAAACAAATGAACGGTAAGCTCGGTCCACGTGAACCTCCCCTCCCGTCGATTCGGGAACCCAGATTTTTCCCCGAACGAAACGCGGAAATCAACAGCAACCCAGAAAAAGTAATGGTATGATATTCGGGGGGTCCGATCCGAGTCACCGTGCGGAACACGATTCGAGGCGCGAAACCGAGACCGACCCTCGAGGAAAAACAAGAAAATGCGATCTAGAGAGAGAGAGAGGGGGGGGACCCTGGAGCAAGGGAAGGAAGCCATGGTGCAGGAGGCTTTGGAGATCGTCTGCATCGCTTTCTCCTCCTCCTTCTTCTTCCTCGCGGAATTCTCCTGGTTCTAGAGAGAGAGGGAGAGGACTGCCTGGTGTAGAGAGAGAGACACACACAGGGGAGAGAGAGATGCAGTGGGCTGGCGCTTTTTCAGGCAGTTGGCACTTGCTCATGTACTACTTCATTTGTTTGTTGTTTTTTTGTGAACCCCCCAAAAAAAAAGGTACTTCATTTATTTTTTTGTTCTTAAAATTAAAAAAAAAAATTAATATCTGCTGTGACAAATTAAATTCTCTCTAATTAATTAGAAAACCAGCTCATGTTTATTTTCAACAAAACTTTTTTTTTTATGAAATTCTACAGTATGATCGAGTTGAGTGGAGTTCGAGCCCAACCCCGACTCGCACAAGTGCAGCTCGGGACTCGAACTCAAGCTTGGTCGAGTTGTGATTTTTTTCCTCTCGAACTAAGACATCGGGATATTCGGGTATGACTTGATTGCAGTGAAATTACAAACAAAAAATTCAAGCGCAAGTTTAAGTATACCTATTTTCATAATCGTAAAATGTTCATGAATATAAAAACAAATTACAAGAACTCATCTGACTTACATATATATCGAGTCGAGTATCAGCGAGTTCGAGTCGATATGGAGCAACCATTGAGCTGAGTCCCAGTTATAGGCATAAATTGCTCGACTTGTTTTTGTTTTCGCCTCCGTTGTAAAATGAAAAAGTGTTCGTATTCGAGCTTTTCGAAAAGTTGGAAATTCCACCTCTATTTAAATGGTTAGCACTCTTGATCAATATTCCAATGAGTATAAAAGAAATAATTATAAATATCAAGAATTTTGCGCATCGATCAATGACCACTAATTTTAAAATTTGCAAAAATTAATTTATTTTTTGAGGTGGAATGGGACCGAGATGTTGCTGTACAAATCCCTTCTTTTTTCTGGTTCCAAGATGCTTAGAAGAGGGAAAAAAATTCTCGCCCCACTTTATTATATCCTTTCCAAAGATGCTCCTCAAGCCACGTGACAAGCACACTCTCTCTTTCTTTATTTTCTAGATAATTATATAAATGATTCTTGAACTTTGGCTTGATACATAAGGTCGTCCCTAAACTTTAAAATTATTCAATATGATCCTGAATTTTACCTCGATTTACAGTATCATCCTTAAACTTTTAATTTATTCAATGTGATCATTCGACATTTAATAAATGTCAAATTCAATTATTAAATTATATGAAAATATCAATTATTATCATTGCATCAATTCAAGTTCACGGACGATCTTTAACATTTTTGTATAGCTTAGGGATTAAATTGAACTGTATTGAATAAATTAAAAATTAAAGGACGACATTATATATGGGTCGAAATTTCTGGACGAAATAATTCATTTTCCTTTCATTTTCTATCGCATTTTCTATAGGTAGATACACAACCCCGTCGCACTCAGCCCCACATTCCACCACATAAATAAAACCTGATTTTTAAATGTTAACAGGGAAAATGGTCCATAGAAATATTGTTTTAAAGATATTCCACTGGATATCCTTTTTCTACAATTTTCATTACCGCGACAGTAAGAGGATATGCAAGAATATACCGCGCTATACTTCTTTTGTTATATGGCCATTTGGTACGAAGTCATTGTTGCACAATTAAGGCGTTACGATTACGACTATTTGCTATTGGGTTCCAAAAAAATCGATAAAATATTGTTGTTAAATCAGATCACTAAAAAAAATAATTAATCAATGAAAAATAATTAATCAATGAAAAATATTTCCATCGTCAATATCAATTTACGTGAAACAGTTTCGCAAACGATGAAAATATTTTTCGTTCATTTATTTTTGTAAGTGATTAATTTTCGTGAAAATATTTTACATGGTCATTTGGCTAAAGAACGCAAGCACTCTCACTCATAACTTCTCGAATAAATAGGCGATCCTTATACTATTTTCTCAAGTTTCCAAATTGTCATTTCGTTGTTTTGTTTTCCCTTTACCTTTTGAAATTTTGTCTAATTTGAGATCTGCTGCCGCATTTGTCGTTGCCATCGCCGGGCAATTGTTGCCCCTAAGCAAACCATTATAAGGTGGTTGCCCGCCTCTGACACCATGACTGCTGCTGAGACAGCCAATCGCCACTAAGGTTGCGAGGTGCTGGCTGGCTGCAGTGCTGTCATAGCCCTCTCACTCTCTCTCTACTCGTTTGTTTTTCACAAGGATTATTTTTTAAAATATTTTTTTGCCTACTTGACGCTAGGTAAGAAATTTGACCAAATTGATACCCAACTCAATATTCATGTATCCACCTCATCATTCATATGAAACATTTTAAGAGAATGACTAGTGATGAACCATTTCGATAAGGATGATTTTGGTCTAAAAAGAAATGTAAAATAACAATGTTGTATAAGGACCATTCGTGCCGGGCTTTTTTTTTTTTTTTTTTTTTTTTTTTTTTGGTACCCAGGGAACCTCCGCACGCCGCTTCGCGGTGGAGAGTAAACCCCGGGCGCGGGGCCTCCCACCGCTAGTCCCAGGCGCAGGTAGACGCGCGTTATGCGTCCCAGTCTCGAACTCCTCCCCTCGTCCTAAAGTCTGACATGCCAACCAACTCGGCCACCGCGGGCGGTGGTGACCATTCGTGCCGGTTTATCTCCAAAAAAAAAAAAAACTTGCAAAAAGGGGAGAGAGAGAGAGAGGGACCCATAAAGCAATGATGACCAATGTGGACCCTCCACCGACCTGACGAACTAGTGATGTAAAAAATGAACTGGAAGTCTCAAGTATTTTCGGCTCGGCTCAGTTCGGTTCGAGATTCGATTCAAGTAATGGAAACTTTCCAACGGTTTGGGACCCGACCACTTCAATCCGGACTTGAAAAGTCTCGGACCCTAAATTGGTGTCAAGAGTCGTCTCCTTCATGGCCGTCCCCGGAAACCCGCCGTTGATTGAGAGGCCCTAGGTAAGCAAAGCACGCCCCATCCTCTCTCTCTCTCTCTCTCCTTTACTGCTTCTCTTCGGTGGTGGGAACCACTTCTTGATGATGATGGCGAATTGATGATTCTCAGGCTGCACTGTCAAGTCCTGAAAAGAAATTAATTCCCCTTCCAAGCCTTTTCTCTTTCATTGTTTTTTATTTTTTTCATTTCGACCTTTCTCTTCTCCCCTGATTTTGTTCATTGGAGCAGTGCTTAGGAACTTCATGCCTAAATGGAGGCATACTTTTGAAATTGCCGAAAGAAATAGGATTAACTCAAGAGAAAATCGATGCATGTATAACAACTTTACCTCAGACTAATTTTTTATCACTAAAAACCTTAAATTAGTACACTCATAATAAATTTACTTAAAAACTAATTTTTTAACTAACAAAATTGAAAATTAATATATTTATGACAAATATACTATTATTTAAATTAGATTAATACTATAAAAAAAAAATTAATATACCTATAACAAACAAAAGAAAAAAAAAACCCCAAATTGACATACCCATAAATTGTCATATGTCATTTAACTTAACAATTTAACGGTAAATTTAACAAAAACTAACGAAGAGTAAATTTATAAGTATATCAATTTAGAGTAAATTTATCATAAGTCTATCATTTTATAGTTATTAAATGGATGTATCAATTTAGAATTTTTTGTGGACAAAAAATTTAATTTATAATAAATTTATCACATGCATATCACTTTAAAGTTTTTCGTAATATCAATCCAAAGAAAAAAGAAAAACGAACCTGACACCCAACCCGAACACTTTTGGTTTGGGTATCATGGAAATCTGAACAGCTGACGGGCCTACCCACGACCACCTCATGGTGACCACTTGGGAAGAACGGCTCTTTGAGGTTGGTGGTGGCGCACTATAGATCTTAATGAGAGAGAGAGAGAGAGAGAGAGAGAGAGAGAGAGAGCAAACTGTAAGGTGACATCAAGGTGGCGTCTGCGGGCGATTGGGTTAAGAGAGTATCTACGTCGATTAGCCAAAAAAAATTCTAAGTCAACAACTTTTAGGCGGTATAAACGCACGTCAGCGAAATCCCATCGTTGACCCGATTCAAGGACGAATGGTGACACTTTCCCAAAGGTACCCGGACCATTTTAAATAAAAAGGGAAGTGAATGGATGATGTCAAGCAAGAGCACCAGGACTAAAACTCAACTGAAAACATCAACACAGATAACAGCAGATCGACTTACTTTTCTTTAAAGTTTCTAAAGCAGCAGATTTTGGTACACTACTCAAAAGACTGAATGTCAAAAAGGAAAGGCAACTCGAATTTCTTTAGTAACCATAACAATACAGCCAGTAGAATCATATGCAGGTAATGAAGAAAAAAGTTCATAGTACAAGGCTCCAACAATCCTCATATTTAAGCCGAAAGTATGACAGGATTTACTTCCAGGATCCATACTAGAAAATGGAAGCAATTGTGCTCCTCAAATACAAGCTATTGCACAAACAGAGAACAGGTAAATTAACCTTCGCGTTTGTCGTAGTTTCTCACATCAAGGACAGGATATAATAAACCCATAAGCTGTTTCAGCACGAAAGCATCTCTCTTCTGTTTTATGAGTGCAAAAACGATTGAGGAAAACTGCATGTCATCAGAGCTCGTCCTGCAATCCACAATAGGTGCAAAAGCATCATTCAAGCATGCTGAACAAATTCTATTCATAGCAGCGAAACTATTAGAAACTCAAAGAGTGTGACTCGATATTCGCCATTCTTATTTTCTCCATTGTTTTTTCCCTCTGTTTCTTTTGCATGGTAAAGTGGTTTATGATCATCCAGGATTTTGAACCCCAGGTGCCAGAGCACTGAATAAATCCTAATCACAATCCCAAAAGCACAGATGGGATCACCCAAAACGATCTATCTGCTCCATAGAAATAGACCAGCTAAGACTTAAGAGGGTTCAGTGCTCCTCACGAAGGGACCACAGGCAACCCAAGCTATTGCATCGTCCTTTTGAACTCAGTATTTGCTGATCACTTTATATGACAGATACTACCGTGATTAGGCTAATTAGCAATCGACTCCTACAATGCAAATTATGATTTTGAGAACAGTAAAGGAGAGTAGTCGGAAGGAGAGTGCTTACATGGTAATCATCCAAGTAATCATGCGGGTCATGCTGCGAAAGGACAATAATCAGATCAGATCCCAAATGAAAATAGCTGCAACTTACAAGCAAAAGGTTCAAATCTCAAAGCATCTCTCCTCCCTTCAATAATAAACAAATAGGAAGACCATTGTACAAGCGCATCTTTCATGCAGTACATGAAGGTACGTGTAGTTTTCAATTTTTTTCTTCTAAATGATTGTCTTTGGTCTTAAGGCTGGGCTTCCACTTTTGGATCAGACAAAGGGATATATTTTCTTATCCCCAGAACTTCAGTATATATTGAGGTTTTATTTTCTCATCAGATGCTTGACCCCAGAAATGAGGGCATCCCATGTTGAGCAACAATCAGTGCCCATAACCTTTTCTGAGAGGAGAAAAAGAACTTTCCTAAGGCAAACATAGGAATAACTTGTTCCATATTACAAGAATGGCACTGTCCGTGAAAAAAGAAATCCACCTAATTTATTCAAGGACGGGAATTTAAGCTTTCTTTGCTATCAACCAGACAGCCTGACTTACACAGGATCTGAATGAACATCAAAATATTTTTCCTCTTCTATTTGCCCAGAGAGCTTCACATCTTTGGATTTCAGAAGCTTATATAATCTAAAGCACTTATAAACAAAGATGAGATTTTTGAGACTGAAAAAGCAAGGGTCTTGGTGGCTCTAATGCCTTAAAGAAATTGAGATATCATTCACAACGTATCTAAAAATGTAATGAAGATGTACTTTAACATTCACTGTTCCTAACAACATAAATCTGTTCATAAATAGACTTACAATTTCTGAAGCATTTAAAGTTTACTTAGGCCCAATTGCACGTTAGATCAGGATAACAGAGATTAACACTGACTAGTTAAAGCCGCAACAGATGCACAATTTAATTATGTCGCTAAAAGGGGTAGCTGAACCATGTCCACATGAAGACATTCTTCAATAGTAGAAGACCATAAAAGTATACTTCATTGATCAAAGTACAAGAAATCACGGGAAGATATACATATTGGCATTTCTCGAGCTTAAAAATCTTTTACCAAAATTCTTGAAGTGAATGAGACAATTAACATGACTATTACCCGTCTGGAGTGCCTCCCACGTCTATCCCTTGCTTTCTTCCTCTTTTCACCTTCCACTCTGGCTTTTTCATTTTCCTGCAAGTAACGACCAATATTACAAAGTGCCCTAAACTTTAGTAAAGTTTTCCTCTCAGATCACAAAGCCAAGTATAGATGCCACCTCTTCTTCCCGAGCTCTCCTTACTTTCTCAGCTTCCTCAAAGGCATCCTTCTCAGCCTGAAATAGAGAAATAGGTTAATTTATAGAGCTACACAACACCATCGTCGAGAAAGATCAACAGCTCACCTCCATATTCCTTTCATAATAATCTTCCACAATTTGCTTTGCATACTGTGGGTCATCGCAGACCAGTATATTATCATAAACAGAACCAGCTTTCACCTGCAACAAAATTGCTTGGTCAATCTCTGATGATGTCCATTGAAGGTTGATTTGATAGGTGACTCCCCATTCAATTATTCCAGATCCAAGATCTTGGAACTTGATTTTGGACATAACTTAGATCCAGAAAGCACAGACACATTGCCTGCTAAATGAAAGAAGATATATGCAGCAACCTGGACAGCTACTCTACAGCAAATTCGCAACAGATATATACAGCCAAAATTTCTCCTACCCTCAACAGCAAACTCAATACGCAGAATTATTGCAAAAGGTTGATTGTTGCGCTTAGTTATATGCTATGAGATGATAAAGAGCAAAACAAAACCAGTTGAGGTAAGTAGCAATGTTTACCTGCCAAACTTCTATTCCTACATACTTGATTGGCTTCATTACATAAAGGTCGGGATCATCTTCAAACTCTGCAGCAGTAACAACAGAGAATCACGATATATAGAATAATAAATGGTATGGCTTAATTGTATCTTCTATTTTAAAAGATAAAGCTACACGGACTAGAAGGATCCATTTATTTGGTCATTCATAAAATAATAGCTCAGAAGTCGACACAAAACATGAGATGCTCAGAACCAAGGTTTTAAATTGTGGTCGTGGTCATGCTGCGATAGTCGTGGATGCAGGCATAGTGGCCGTCCAATATCTGACTCTGGTCATAGCAGCATGAATTTTCATAATGTTTACACAATTATCATAGAATCAAATTAACTTTTGTAGCTTTAATATTACTATATATGTGACATATAGGAATATTAGAGTGTTTTTCAAAGCATATAAGAGTGCCAAAAGTTGAATTATATGGATTTGAAACTTTATATGTCGAATATTAATTAGACTAGACAAATCTTTGAGCATGTTCAACTTTTCTACATGGTAATTGAACTGACTTTCTTTAATCTGAGACAATCAACGCTTCCTTTCTTGAATTTTGACTTCAAATGAGATGGTCTGACAACTTGACCCTTGGGTTTATGATTATTCGTAAAGTAAGTTCAAATTGAAGGAAAGATCTTCTTCTATATTTTAAGTCGACTGAGAGAAGTGGAGTGGAAAAGTAAGTGTTAAAATTAGACGGACACGAGGCTTGAAAGTTTCTTGGGAAGACAGTGGATGTAACTCTCTCTCTCTCTCTCTCTCTCTCTTTTCTCTCTCTCTCTCTCTCTCTCTCTCTCTAGAGTGGGAACTTCTTGTCTCCTTGTCTTCCTCCTTCTTCTTCATACTTTTCTTTTTCTTTTTTTGTTTGAATTATTAGGGTGCGCAACAGCCCCAATAATGCCTGCAACCAGCACTATCGCTGCGATAGGGGCAGGATTTAGAACTTTGCTCAGCACACATTTCTCAAATTAGGATCCATAAATAAGACAAACATATTATAGAAAGGTAGAAAGAATATCCACAATATGACTAGCAGGATCCAATGTTTATATGGTTGTTTAGGATTATCTGACACATGCTGACATTCTCCTGTCTCTTCCAGATTTAGATTTCAGAGACAAATGGACCAAGCCGGCGATAATTTCTAGCCAAAAAGAGGAAGTTACCTGGGTTATCTATCCAAGGAGTCTTCCATTTACCCTTGTAGTTGGGATTTTTGACTTTCTGCGGCTCAGAAACAAGTATCATAAGTTTCAAAAAAGTGGAAAAGGACTAAATCTCCAATATAAAAACTTAAGCACCTTTCTTTTCCATGGTCCTTTATATGCAGGATTCGGAATTTTAGGTGGTTTCCATATGCCATCATCTTCCTCGTCCCAGTCTGCAGGCTACATTAGCAAGAAAGTGGCTCCAGTAATCAGCATTTCATAAGGAAGGAAAAACTCTGCATGTTACATCTCAATAGAAGAGAATGTATAGTCATTTCAACCTATATGCATTTTATGCCGGTGGAGAAGTACGGGAAAAGGAATAAAAAACAAAGAGTAAATATTAGGATGTCATACTCAATCTAGAATGTGTAAAAGCGAGCTGCATTAGTTTAAATCTGAAGTAGACATGGCAAAATGATTTCGTTGAGCACTTACCTTTTTAGCTTTTGGATCTGGAATCTCCTTAGGAGTTGAATCGTATCCCTGCAATGTTCAAACATGAGGAAAATGTCCAACATAATGATCTCAACAAGTCCTCCAACTGATTGAGAGCGGAACTTCTACCTCTGGTCTGCCATCATTAGGGTCATCGATGTATTCCCTGTCATCCCAGTCTGCCGGCTGTATGGATGGCATCAGTTATGAATGTTATCGCAAGTGGCAACGCAGGAGCATAATAACTAATTAAAGACGAAGTCAACCACATAAAGCACGACATATATTATCTCAACATCAAGATTGCCTGTTGATTGGCGTGCACAATTATCAGAAGAACTGGTCCTGAAATTATAAATCAGTTTCCCGCACAAATTGGTGTTCAGCGTTAAAGAAAAGGGTGTTTTTCACAAAACCCCAGCCATGTCTAAACCGGCGATATTACCTTTTTAGCTTTCAAATCCTTAATCTTCTGTGGGGGAAGGATATCCCAATCCGTATACAAACTTCCTTTTTCCCTCTCGCGATTATCAACCAATAGACTGTATGAAGCATCTGGCCTAAGTATAAATGTGTAGAAATGAGTCAACTTGTCAGTCTCACATTGGAGGTCCTTTTTGATTGGATAATTCTGCCCCTGGTAGGAAACTATGAGATGAATCTTTTTTGTCTGTGAGCCACATATATCTGGCCCTAACATTAAACTGCAAGGAGAAAGTTGAAATTAATATATGCAGCTTAGGAGTAGTTAACTACTAATGAATTACGATTCAGAGTAGGCATATTTAGAGCAGAGAGTCAATGATACAGTAAATAACAGGTTGAAATGAACTCATAGAATGAAAAAACAAAACACATTTCTGTACTTCAAATGATTAGGGATAACCCATTTGATAGATAGTGGGTCTAAGAGAACTACATCAAGAGTGTAACTTTGAAAAACTTTTATTCCAGAAAAGCTACAAGAGCAGCAAAGCCTACAAGAGAAAATAACTGAGCCATCACAAACCATTTCAATTGCTCAGGTTCTGTCTGGCACTTATTTATCAGTTTTCATCTTATACTAGAATTATAAGGAAATGCCACCAGAATATGTAAACATAAAAGATTGCTTTTGTTTGATTTTCTTGACTTTAGAAGAAATTCACCTCAAGGAAGTCAATAGTAGAAAGTTTTATCTTTCTTCTGAAAGAGTAGCAGTATTCATAACTGCTATAATGCCACGCAAGAGTGCAGCTTCAGTGCAAGTGAATAACTGTTTCCCAAAAAATCACCATAAAGGCACCTTACATTCATTCCTTTAAGAGGAGTATGAGTCCTAATTGTAGCTTTTTAACCAAACATGGATCCTTTCGGTTCAATTAATTCTTGTTCAAGCAGGGTGATAAAAAGCAAGTCTGATCAAATCTGTTTAATTTGATGATTGGAAAAGAATTTTATTAGTCGACAAACAAGTACTTTATCAAAGAGATTTCAGCGACGCACCCAAGAAATACTCTTTGACCATTGGGACAAATGCTTATACTAGAAGTCACAAAGTGGGACACTTGAAAGGAAATCAAATGAATTTGTGCTCCTTTGACAACCTTCCTTAAGGACATTGATGAATAGACTTTACAGAAAATGGACTATGGGGATGATCAACTACAAACCTATATGGAGTATCGCCACCAAATTTCTTCTGATTGACATAACCAGATAGAAGCTTGATGTAACCACCACCGCATTCAATGTCCTGCTCAAGCCGAAGTGAATATTGGACGACTAGAGTCCGATCTTTGTTGCTGAATTCTGGTATCTTTGCCGATATGGCATAATGCTTTGCATCATAATAAGTCTGGATACCTACCAGCACAAGCAGATCATCAAAAGGACGATATTATGAGAAAGATTTAACTGAGAGCTACAGCAAAAGGAGTTCAATGAAGCGTAGCAATGGGAATAATTAGATTTAGTAGTAATTCTGGAAGGAAGAGATGTTTCTAGGATAATTTAATTCAAGCCCATGACCAGACAGCCTGCATGATCTTCACTATATTAAAGAGTTCCATTGAAAAATAAATAAAACTTAATAAAATAGACGTGAAAAGATCTGTTGAGATCGTGGGTGCTGATGGGACTATCTAGACACGGATTCAAAAGGATGCATACTAGCTATTGGCATGCACTGCACGAATGCAGACTAGCAGATAAGATGGACTGCACACATGGATTGTACACGGCAACTTGCTTTCATTCCTCATAGGCATGGAAGCATGCGTTCTCTATGACTTTTATATTCCATCAAACATAACAATCATACTTTCAGTAAATTTTTCCAAGGCTGCAGGGGGTGGGGAGGGGGATTGGGAACTGTAGCAGTAACATAAGCTTATACCCTTTACCAATAGGAAGAAAGATGGAAACAACGTCTCACTGACATCTAGACAAGCTAGTAAGCAAAACAAATCAAGTTATCCAGATCCCACTGAATTATACGCATTTATTTCCTTTTCCTGCCGAACTAAAGCAAAATAATTCTGTAGAAGATAGATCAATGATTTACCTCTATCATTAGGATCTCCATGCCATTTCCCAGCTGTATGCTTAAATGTCCCTGCCTTCCCTTCGGCCCGCTTCCAGTCAGACAACACCCACCGATCTTTCCACCCATCTGTCGAAAAGTATCAAATGAAAATGTCAACAACAACCTTAAAATAAAGAAGAAGACACGAAGACACTTGGACACGAACTAGCACCGCCCGCACAGCTTCTGCTGCATCGTAAATACTAAGGAAGATACTCGAATCCTAAAATCGCAACAGACGTGACCCGAGAGTCGCCATCATGACTAGACCAACGCAATACTTCAACACTAAAACGCCCAAACAGTAAGTGCTCTCGCAATCACTTAATACTTTTTATTTACTTTTTATTCACTTTAAGCCTCAACGCGAAAAAAAACTAAAGGAACTCAAGTTCATTTCCATACGATAATCCTCAGCGAATCAAAATTTTCCGAATGAAATTCTACGGAAAAACGCATTGCTTGGATGCTAACTTTCGCGCGAACACCAGAGGACTCGAATTCAGCCCCGGCGACCTCAGTCGATCCTCACAACAAACAGACAACGACCGTAAGACCGCGACCCCGCACGCTCGCCCGACATTAGCAACTAAACCGACCGACGAGCAGAGAACGCGAAAGGAGAAGCCGCGCAGGACGATCGACGAGCTCACCTTCGAAGCGCTCTTCGAAGAAGATCTCCGCGACGGCGAAGCCGGAGAGGAGGGAGATGGAGAACAGCAGCAGCAGCAGCAGTGGCGACCCCATGAGCACGCTCCGCGTCTGACGCCTGATGTTGTCCGAACTCGCCTTCCTTTTATACTCTCATCGCCATCTTCTTCTTCGTCGTCTTCTTCTTCTTCCTCTTCTTCGTCTTCGTGTTCCGTGGTTCAGGATTCCAGCTCGTTTTCAGACGGTTGGGAGTGGCCTTCGGGTCGAGCGTCCTCGGCGGGTCGCGACGACTTTGACGCTGGTCTTGACTTGGAAATCCCGAGAGAGGTCGTTGCCCCCCGTTTTCGAGATGAATTACGCTTGTGCCACCGTTGGGGAAAAAAAATCGCCTCGGGGTGGACGGGCTCGATATGTCGGGCCGGTGGCCGAAGCTTCTCGAAGCAGCGCCGGCCCGTCTTTCCTTGCCCGAGCCCGGCCCGATGGGAGGCCGGTCTCGACGAGGCCCGACCCGATTTTTGGATGGTTGGCTTTTGGGGGAATTCGATCTCCCAACGACCTTTTTCTAACGAAATTAGAAAGGAGAATGAATTCGGATTTTGGAGCAAGTATGGATTTCTAGTCTCGATCCATTGGCGTGCCATGCTGCATAATCAAAAATTTTAATAATTTTACGATCTGACATTTATCTAAATCCCAATTATTTAGAAAGTTTTATAGTGAAGTGAATTGAAAATTTCGGCAGTATTAATTATTGTGAATATCGTAAAATTATTTTCAAAGTATTAATTATTTATCTAAATCCCGATAAATGTCAAAATGTCGAAAGATCATTGTCAGAATTTTGTTGTGCATTGTGGGGATAAATTGTATTGTTGTTAGTTATGTTGAACTTAGGAATGCCAAAAAAGTCACGCTAACGAGTATTTTTTTTTTTCTTAATACTTGTAAGACATGTTTTTATGAATCGCTTTATTTCAAAGTATTCATTATGTATATCACTAGTGAATTGAGAATTTCAGTATTTTTCTATTTAGTTAGTCAAAGTTACTGTTATAACATCTTTATCACATCTTTTCTTGATGACTCTGGAACTGACTCTAGAACCCCCGCACCACCAGGACGCCACACTTAAAAATCCCTAACGACAGGGCTGGGATTCGAACTCCCACCCTCACCCTCCGAGATGAGAAAAGAGTGCAAAGCCAGCGTTGCCGCTGCGAGCGATGGTTGAATTGCGATGTAATTACTACTTAAATTCTTGTGAACTTTAACCATCAATTCCACTTTCGAACTCCTAATTTCTCTCTCACCTCGAGTAGGGACAAGCAAACAGTTGGTTTAACTCAACAACTTTACTAAACAAGCATCATCGGATCAAGTCCAGGTTGGAATGTATGGGAAATCTAGTAGGTTCTAGTTCGATTCTAAATAACTTAGGAAGGCCACCATTGCTTTAGGCATTTTTTTTAATTGTTAATTAAATTAAATTTATTTTGCAGAAAACAAATAATTTAAAGAATATTTTTCTAAAACATAACCGCTTATAACACTAACAAATATCAATAAATGAATATTTTTTTTTATTATCTACAAAAATATCTAAACATTCAATTGTTTAATTATTTCATATGATATAAATGAGATAAGTTTGCATGAAATAATTAGTCAATAAACCATGATAATCGTTTATATATGTTTGCATGAAATAATTAGTCAATAAACCATGACAATCGTTTATATATTTTCAGAAATGACGAAATTTTTTTTCCGTTTATCTGTTTTTACAAGCAATAATAATAATATTAAATCATTAATTTAAAGTTTTTTTTTTTTCCAATGAAAGGCCCGATTTTCGAATTGACTATGGATGTCGTTCAATTCGAATCCAACCGGTTCAATTCCGGTTGGACCGCCCCCGAAACCGCCCGGAAAGAAAGAGAAGACGGCAGCGGCGCAGCATTACCAGACTCATCCTCGTCCCGAAGAAGCCGAAGCCCCTGCGATTTTCTCTCTCCTAGGGTTCCGCCGCGCTCCTCCGCCGAGCTCGAAGCCGCCATGCCTCGGTAACGTTCCGACTCGTCGGGTTCCCTCGGACGACACCCTCTCGTTTCCGATTTGATCGCGTTCGCCTGATCTCCGCTGACTCGAATCGTCCGTCCTTCGCAGGTACTACTGCGACTACTGCGACACGTACCTGACGCACGACTCGGTAAAGCCTTCCTTCTCCCTCTACTTTAGCTCTGTAGAGTCGATGATCGATGGATCGGTTTCCAGCTTCTCCTTTCGCAAGTCGCGGTGTTGAGTTTCCTATCCGGTTGGCCGTGTGCTGCGTCCGATATCGCGATCTTCGAGTCGTCCATGAGTGTTGAATCGATGAGTAATGGGCTTTCGAATGATGTGCGAAAATGGCTGCTTGCTTGTTGAAGTTGCTCAGGGACTGGTTGTTAGCTCTGAGCAGTTGCTATCCTGTCCAACCTTTTGCCTTTTCTTCATGAGATTGAGCTCGTTTTGGTTATGATAGTTCCATTTCACGTTTCTTTTCGAATGACTCGTTGCACTATTCGACCTTTAAAACTTTGAACCGCCGAGCTTTTTAATCGCTATTTATTGTTCTTGATTCCTCAGCCATCAGTCAGAAAGCAGCACAATGCAGGATACAAGCACAAGGTACTTTTTTCTCGTCTGCATCTGTTTTGCTTCCCTTTCTTTCTTTGTTTGCTTTATTGTTTATAGTGGGCTCCCAAGTTTTTGAATTTGAATCTGTGACTGGTTTAGGCGAACGTGCGTATTTACTACCAGCAATTCGAGGAGCAGCAAACTCAAAGTTTAATTGACCAGAGGATTAAGGAACACTTGGGGCAAGCAGCAGCTTTCCAGCAAGTCGGCGCCGCTTATAATCAGCATCTTATGGCTCAGAGGCCTCGATTACCTATACTACCAACGCCTATGATGCCCATGGGAGCGAATGTGCAGATGCCTATGAATTCTCCTTTAGCCCCCGGAATGAGGCCGCCTGTTTTGCCTAGGCCACCCCCTGGTGCTCCAGGTACCGTGTTGATTATTGCACTGGCTCATGCATGAATTTTTGTACATGTGCTGAAAATGTGGCTGTGTGGAGCTTTCCTCTATCGATTGACTGGTGGCCACAATATTTTCATTTCATTGTCTGGGCTTCGTTAAGGTATTAAATTTTATTGGTGGGAATATTTGGCATGAGATTATTATAGAATTTTAGCTAAACCATATGTTAATGGTCTCAACCCATCGCAACCAATGAGGATGTATTCTGATATATCCAGAGCAGAGATTAGCATATGTCATTTTCTTTGAGTGGTAAATAAAATTCCATGAAGATGAGATGGTGCATCACCCCTATGTGGAACGACTTCACAAGGGAAGCCACCCATGTATAACACTATGCTAGAGATATTGTTTCCAACATTATCCAGAAGTATGAAAATTGAATATACCAAGAATGAAGGGTCTATAATCAATTATTCCAAAAAGAATACCAAGAAGATTCAACTTTTTCAAATGCATATTGTTTCTTCTCCACTGTACAGAGAGATGGAGGAATTATCTTAGTAACTTTCTTCTTTCCAACACACTAATTTATGGCCCCTCTTCAAGCTCAAAGTTCTTGTCGTATTGTGCCTTATGCAACCCACATTACCCCTAACATTGCAAAAACTGCACTTCAGATCTGTGTAGTTTAGTTACAATGTAAGTTGTAACAATAGTTGTTGTACGGAAACATCTATTTTTTACCTGTGTTTTCTTTTGCATTTGAAGGCTGTTATAGGTGATACTACATCCCTGAGCTGCTTCTCTAGAGAAAAAAGAAACCTTCAAAGGAACCTTTACTTTCCATATAGATTCCCAAGGGAAAAGAGTGTTTTGTTGCACTTCCAGTTTTGTAGAGACGAGATTAATGTAGTTGGATTTGATAGAAAAATCTCTAGAAGTACAAGAATTCCCCCGTTCATTATTGTCCTCTTGCACATCAAGTGTTATCTGCTACAACAGCTCAGAAAAACTAGAGAAAGCTTTGAGCTCCCAATCTTTAGCCCTAATAAACAAGGTCCATTGCCCACACCACTTCTCCATCGTCAGCCTTCCACCACCTGAACTCTTGCAGTCCTTGCTAATGCAAAGAAAGTGAAAATTATCTTTGAAGGCAGTGTCTCTGCACCATCCATCATCCCGCAACAAAGTTTAGATACCATTTCCCACTAAAATGGTAATTTTTGCTTCTGAAGTTGTCCCAACCCTACCTTACTTTCTTCCAAAGCCCTATCCTGGTGCTCCTAGATTAGACATCGCCAAAACTCATCTTCCAAAGCAAATTTTGCCATTAGTAACCTCCTTCACAAACTGTCTTTCCCCACATCAAATATCCACTGCCATTTCAAAGCAAAAGCTTTGTTATCTCAATTTTGTGGATGGTACAATAATGCCTACCCTTTGGAAGTGCTTTGTTGGAACATGCATTGGTTGATGATGTATTAAATGTTCAGTATCCATTTTCTATTTTGTGGAGTGTCTTTCATGAAATCATCAGTATCACTTCATGGAATGCCTTATCTTCTCCAGAAAGATTCTAGATGAAACATATAAAGTTTTGAAGGCTGAAACTTGTTGTACATATGAAAAATAAATTCAGTGAAAGCTCCTTTAAAGTGAGTTGGATAGGGCATTGACAGTGTCAATGCCTGCTAGGAGCTGGGTAAATGTACCTCTGTGGGGGCAATTATGTTAAAATACATAAAGTTGGACCTCCAAGACATGGTAAGGATAAAAAATGTAGTAACATAGAAGGGTGTATCATGCGGACCTTTTGTGTTGCTTCTTTCATTGTTTTTGTTTTAGTGAAACATTCAAATAAATGCTCTAGTTCTTAAGAGGCAAGAAGGACAATTGATAAGTATACAATTCTGTTTACTCTGAGTTGTAATGGTGAAAATTGTCTAATCAAATCATAATCATTGCATGGCAAAGGACATCATATTGTACTTCATTAGTCCTCTTTTATCTGTTTTCTAAAACAACGCGAGTCATCTCAGTGGATTAAAAATCATTGTGTTCTGGGTATTCATTAGTCCTTATTCTAAGCACAAGCTCCACTTATCTTATTTTCTGCCATGTTTCTTATATGTTTTTGAGTTATAGTTTTCTTTTCTCTTTTTACTTTTCCACGCAACACCAATTTATTATAATGCATTGACTTGTTGCATTGGATGTGGGAGATCTTTGACATGCAAGCGGTTGTTCCATGTGTGTTCTCATCAATTTTTTGATATCATTTCAGTAAGCTTGTATCGTCTACATCTACTCATTGAGAGAGCCTGCACCCTCCTACCAATGTCTCTTTGTCGCCCACTTATAAAATGGCTATCAAAGGAGAAACATGGATCTCATTTTATTTTATTTTCTTCTTTTGGCAGGCTATAATCCTCCTTCAACAATGCCATCAATGGTGCCACCTCCCGGTGCTCCCTCTATCCCTCAAATGAATGGCATGCTAAGGCCTCCTACATTCAACGTGCCTCCTAACTTTCCTGGGAGTGGAACAACCCCAACCTCTTCTGGTGGCACCTCCTCAATGGCATCACTTCCTGCCTATCAAACAAATCCTGCAGGACCAAATAGTGGAGGCTTTGACAGTTTTAATCCCAACCCTAAAGCTCCTGATGCTAGTCATTAGTTTTGCTTGGTAGGTACTTTTGCTTCTTAATTGGATTTCTTATGTTGTCGAGTAAAACTATAAATAATTTACCATTCTTTTAGGATATATTGCCTGTGATAATTTGCAGTGAAGTCCTATATAGGTGGTTCTTCTTGGATGAGAATATTTTTTTTTTCAATGTGGGACAAATGCAGGCATTGGCTTGTTAAAAGTGGATGATTTTAACAAGATATAACATGAGGGGCCGTGTAGTAAAAGTTAAGTCAAAACCCTTAAGGAATAAGTAGCTAGTTGAATTTTAATCTACAAAGAAATAATTTACCATGTTCATCAAATATTTCAATTACCTTGTCAAATGTGGCCTTCGAGTTTCTTGTTCGTTTATATCTTTCATCAGAATTATGAGGTTGGGATTCTTATCTTATGGCTGACTTTAGAAATTTGCCACATTGCTTCAAAATAATTAGTCCATGATCCTTTGTTGCATTTCCTTGTGTGTCAGTGGCTTTTGTGATTTCATTTTTCATTTGACATGTTATTTACTAGTATTTATTCTTGAAACAGGCAGCTAGTTAAAAGCAGGATTTGTGTTCATGGTGCAACCAATTGATGCCTTTTGGACTGTTGAGGGGTGCTAATAGGATGTCAAAGTAATGAGTTATGTGCAATGCTATCACTCTGTAGACAATGAGTATAGTCTAAACCATCTTCTTCTGATTCGGAACTCGATTCTGGATCATGGTTCGGCTGTTGAGACTGTTTATATAATCTGGGGAGCCCTCAACTTAGGAAAACACCCTTTCCTGTTGCTGAATGGGACTGCGGTTCTATGATCCTATGATCATACTTGTCTTCACATCCCAATTGCCATGTCTGATTTCACTATGTATATGTGAAGCATTTTGATGGAGTAGATTATGCTTTATGTTGTTGAGATTGTATTTTCTTGGTCGACCCTAGTTGATCATATATGGGAAAATGACACAAATAGTCCCCAAACAAGTTTCATCTCGGAAGTCGTAAAGGAGATGAGGGACCTCAAGAGCAGAATCAGCGCAATTCTCTTGAGGTACTTGATTGTTCTTAAAGATGGTAGTCTATGTACACAATCTTTTCGCTTGTGGTTAGAACTTTTTCGTTTCCTTAGAGATGAAGTGAAGATAGATATGGAAGAGTTTGTTGGTAGAAGTGGTAAAAGAGACTAGGGACTGCAGGATCAGAATCAGAGAAACCGGTAATGGTTGGAACATTTCCATTTCCGCTATTTTTTGTAATATGATTGGCTTGATCCGTGAGACCAAGTTTTAGGTATTTTGTCCTAGTTTCTTTTCTCGGAAGACCAAAAGAGACTGTCCATTATTCTTTTCTTAGGTTTTGGGGTTTATTTGATTGTTTAAGTTACGTTTGTGCAGTTCCTGGCAATTGCCAGATTTTATCATGTTATCCTATTACTATATATCCCCTCAGTAGTTTGATCGTGAGTTTTTGATCTTTGATCATTAGGCAAACAGGTTCGCTATCATCTTGTTTGTCATCTGAGGCTTCATATAAAATAAATGTGCAGAGCATCTGGATATGCATGACAACTGACAAGCTAAGAATGGGATTTTTGTGATTGTAGCTTGTTTTGGGAAAAAAATGAAGACCTGGACAAAATAACAAAAAGAAGAAATAAACTTCCGCCAATCTCTAGATTTTGATTTTTATGGGATTTTTTTTCTAGATTTTGATTGACCGATGAGTCTTTGCTTATTCTAATTTTCTTTGTGGTGAAGTTAATGGATTCATTCCATTCCGGAGTCCATAGAAACTTGTAGTGGATACAGCGACCACGTATACGTATATCGATCTTCTGCATTGCTCCCTTCTTTCTGCCTCTCGTCACTGCTGTGCTCATCTTCACTCTTACTCACTTGCGACGTATTACTCAATCCATTGGAGGAGCGAATAACCAATAGCTACAATTCCAAAGTCAAAACGACAGCCTGTTTGGAGATTATCCAGCAGGGCATTTTGACATGAAGAAGTTGCTTCCGGAATGCAATCCCAGGTTCACCTGGAGCTTAATCCACCAGCACAAGTCCCCTCGAGCGCAACACTTTTCATTGGAACGAATGATCAAGGCAAATCTCTCCCCGAGTTTTCTGCAAGCTCGCTTGCACTTCGTACTTGCTTGGACTTTGGAGAGCCTGAAATGGCGTTAGCCTTGAGAAAGAAG
Source organism: Eucalyptus virginea (assembly GCA_014182375.1). Taxonomy (NCBI): domain Eukaryota; kingdom Viridiplantae; phylum Streptophyta; class Magnoliopsida; order Myrtales; family Myrtaceae; genus Eucalyptus; species Eucalyptus virginea. Next base: position 1,948,615 of record CM024514.1, read on the forward strand.
CCTCAGAAGAAGCAATCCAAGGGATTGCATATTTTGTCAAGAATTGGAACTAGAACTGATGAAATAGAAATGAATGTAAACCCTTAGTCATTACTCTTATCAAATCGGAAACAGTGATGATTAGCTCTTGTTGAAACAGTTAGATACATTGCGTAAGAGTGGCGTGTAGAGAAGCATACCTACCTAACGAGAGTTTATCATATTTCAATAACAAAGTTGTTTCATTTGCATATCATGTGGATATTCAAATTGATAAACTTTTCATTTAATCGATACATTAAAACCTTTAACCCGGTCCCTGTGTTTCTTTGGCAAAGGAGTTGCAAATTACCATCCGGGAAATGAAAAGTTAGTCAAAATTGCGAAAATGAAAATATTCCAATTGATGGGAGCATCTTCTATCAGAAAAAAGAAAACCATATTGATTCCATATCAACAAAAATAAGCTTAGATTCTTACTCAATCCAAACAAGATGATGGCCAGAAAGGTTCACAGGTACCATATCACATAATCCAGCATAAGCCATATTTTCCTCATAACATAAAAATTAATAACCAAATCCAGGTCAACCTCTAGATACTGGTAAGAAAATAAATCTTCAAAAACCGGAAGTGCATGTGTCTCGTTAACGACTCTACTGGATACGAAACAAAGCCATCTTCTCACAGGTCTTGCACGCTCAAACCTGCACAAGTGAACAAAAAGAAATCAGCTGCAATGCCCTTTTGTATATCGAACATGGAAACTATGACTGTTAAAAAATGATTTAACATCTGAGATGAACGAAATTTTTATGTTGCTGTGGCAGCTAACCTGGAGGAAGAGATTGCTTCAACTTGTCGGCCTTCTCGGAGTCAAAGACGCAAAGAGTGTAGAGGTACTTGGAGCAGCGAACCTTGAACTTCACTACATCCTTGCTCCTCTTGATCTTCACAGAGCGTGCATCCTTCCTCCTAGCAGTGAGGAGGAAATCCTTGATCTCGTGGATTTGCTTCGGCTGTGTACCACAACAAGGAGTTCCAATCAACACGAAATCCCTCTCAGTATATCAGTGACATATTACAGTCAGTAAGAATCGAATGCATGTAAGACCCAACGAGCATAACTCAGTACAGAATTTAGTTTATATGCACAGTAACTACCCAAAACCTTTCTAAAACTCCACCATTTATCATCTAAGATCCAACTTATAAAGAAGATTTGGCACTATGGACTACAAATCAATGCCTTAGGCCATTGGTGTTCAACTCAGAATGAACCCACTTGGCAAAATTATTCTGGGAAACCAAACAACTGAACTTGGATTCATGTTTCGCATCTACTGCCACTTAAAATAGAGTTTTTTTGGCAAATAAACACCTGTGAATTGACTCTTGCTTCTGCAGCATTCAGTCAACCAATATCTACCGCCGCTCAATTCTTGCACAGTGCAAAGACCGATTTTTCTAGGCCGCAGAAGCTCGAAGTCCTTCCTGGATACAATCTCACAAGTGCCAGCAAACATCTAAGCCTCACAGGAAGAGAAACAGAGCATCAAGGAAGAGTTCTCGATCACCATCACAATCACCAACTATACACCCAGAGACAAGTCCAAGACAACATCTTGCTACTGAAAAATTCTACATCCATATCCCAATACAATATGTCAACAACGCCGCATAGCCCGCTCTCCACCACAGTTTCCTTCAATCAAGAAACAGTTCTACCCATCATCTAAAATCCGAGTAACTACGAACAACTCCCGCGGCTTAAAGGCATAATTTCGACTACCCTCCAGTCCTAACATTCGAAGCTCCAATCTCAAATTATCAAATTTCAAACTTGCTGCCCAAACAGGTTACAAGATCTGAATCTGACCAAACACTTCAAAGCAAGAACTGAACAAGTCGTCAACGCCTCTTCAGACACATCACAGAGCAGACACTCGACAAATTCCGTTCGGACAACAAGCAGAAACGAACGACAGAGTAACAGAGGAGAAAGGACCGAAGTACCATGTCTGAGCAGACGGAGGAAGAAGGCCAATCGGAATGAGAAGCTCCCTCCGAGAGTTGTCGCCGGCACGCTGGAAGCGTTAGCGTCTCGTGATTCTGGTTTTATAGTCGCAAGAACGAAACCCTAGGAATCCCCAAAAGTAAGGTTTTGAGTTGTTGGGCTCAAGACGATGGTCTCAAGCTTCTTGGGCCAGGCCCACCGCCTAAACTTTTCAGGCCCAAATACTGTTGATCTCGCCCATGATTGGTTTAGAAGTTTCTTATTTGAAGATGGAAAAAAAGGAAGAGTTTGATCAAGTGAGAAGAAGACATTGAAGAAGGAATGAAGTGAGTTGATTGAGTGGTAGAATGATTGTAGATTTGGTGCATGTTGACGGTTATTAGATACTGTGCAAAGCATAAGTTGATTCGGCAGGAACAGCCAAAGGCATGGAACTATACTTGCCTATTCAGTAATAGCTACCTTTGAAGAAATGATAGGAAATCTACCTTTCTCCCTAATGGTCGCCTAATTCCTAGGTAAATATTTTTCTTCCTTACCTAAGAGGGAATGCTATCGAGTTTTATGTCTCAGAGTTCAGACGAAACCTTTTAAGGACTTGCTTAAGTCCAAAAGAAAGGAATATAGTATGTTGATTGAGTGGTAGAATGCCCGTAGATTTAGTGGTTCCTTTAATCTAAGTGCCAATGACTTACATCTGTTGGGACCCAAGAGGTAGACTTAGATATGTGGACATCGATTCAATAGATATCGCCTAACCAAAAAGAATGATTGACATAGAGAGCATGAAATAAGTGATTCATTTCTTGCTTTTGTACTAGTTATATCAAAGATTTTGTGTACGGCGATATCATAAATAAGTCACATGATCGACAAGATTTGACAGGTTAGATTTTGGTATTGTTGCTAGGATTTAGACCCCTATTGATAATAGAAAAAAGGGGGGCTCGTACTATAAAAAATTCCAAATTGCGGCCATGACATTTTTAACCAAAACTAATTTAGATCTCAGGAATACACTCCATTAAAATGCGTATTTGTCAACACACATGGATTTTCCACAATGAATCTATCATTTTCAATATCATTAAAAATCTCAAATCTTTATGACATATTTAACCTAAACTAATTTTAATCTCAATCCGTACCCTTAGCTAAATCTACCGTTTGTTAGCATTATGTCTGGTATCTCGTGAAAATGCATATGCATTGTGACATACGTAGCAAAAGACTGAAAGATGGATTTATTAAGTAGAATGACAGAATCTTTATAGAAAATTAACGTGTTGACAAGCATGCTCTTCAACGAAGGGTATATTTGACTTAAGGGTATCAACTTTGGATTTTTTATGAGAAGAAAATTAATTTAATGATAAATATGCAGTAAGGTACCTTTTTGGGACTTTTAATGGTACATACCATTTTCAAATAAAAAAGAAGCCTCCTTTTTTTAGCGAACATGATTCATCCACATGGAAGCGCAGATTCATACAGTGTTTTGTATGATGAAGCAAGTGGGCTATCAATAAATAACCATCAAGGATTGGGCGACAAACATGTAAAATTAAAACGCAAGGTCTGAAATCTATTGATGGAGAAAAGATTGTGGGTAAAATAAAAAAATAAAAAAAAAATGGGATTTTTCCCACCATGTGATGTTGGGGCTATGTATCTATACATATATAAATATCGATATTTTCATGCTGTTCATTCAAATCATCCAGAGACAAAAAGGCAAAAATGGGATCTGGTTGATAGGCCGGTGCTTGCCACTGAGGTCTCATCCTGGGCCTTCCCCTTTATCTTTACTCCAATTCTATTATATCATCATGCACGTAGCACTTGGGAAGATTTCTAATAAGAGTACGAAATGAGTAGATATGCTCCTCGAACAATTAAGCATGAAATCATTTCCAAAATAAATATTGATAATTTGGATCGAGATCCTTTCAAATACGTTCATTTGGACTTCGGGTCCATGACACATAAAGTTGTTCCCGAACTAAGTGTGATGGATGTATTTATTAAAATTTTAAGGAAAGAAGTACTTTTTTTATATGATGTGGTTATACTTTGCTTCCTCAACTCCAACATTCGTTCATCTTCGTTGCCTTAATTGTGAAAAGCTCCCGGGGAGAAGCCGGCACACTCAAAGCCTTTAGTCTTGACATTCTCTTTTATCTTCATTCATTCACAAGAACAAAACCTTAAAAGTCCAAAATCAGGCTTTGATTTGTTGGGCTCAAGACAATGGTCTTCTTGGCCCGGGCTAATCAACTAGAGTTCTTAGTCCCAAATTCTATTGATCGATTCTTTCGTGGATGATCATGTATAGACCCGTCAAATAGGTGATTTGGGCTTGATAAAAAAAAAACCAGGTGGATTGGCTAGGTAAAAAATGGTTGGACTGAAATCAATTGATTTCCATAAAATATAAAATATTGACCCATACCCAACCAAACCTATACTAATACATATTCGACGATCTATATTGCTAGAATACTTATATACTTAATCTAATTTAGGATAAGAGTGTAAAGTGAGCGGGCGTGAGATGTAGTGAGAGCGAGAGAGAGTCATAGAATTTGATTGAGTCTAAGTAATTTGTGAACTCATTTAAGATCTATTTTGACAAATGTAATCACGTGAGAAGAAGACATTTGAAGGATGAGAATCTTAGGGCTGGAGATTGGGCGACGCACATATTCTCGGCATCACCGACTTGCATTTGCAAGGACTTGAGAGGTAGGCTTAGCTACGTGAAATATCACCTTACCACTAAAAGAAGCACAAGCACGGAGACCAGGAATTAATTGTTCATATATCTTGCTTTCCCGATGATCTAAAACTTTTTACAGCAGTGGTGTCCTGCAAGTTATCTGGTTTCCACAAAAAGGCGATATAAGTCGCACATCGATAGGCCTAGCAAGTCAGATTCCGGCGTTGTTACTAGGCTTTCGAACCCGATTGATAAAAGAAAAAGTGAACATGATGCATCCACATGGAAGTGCAGAACTATACAGATTTTGTGCATGATGAGCAAGGGCGCTATCAATTGATCCCCATCAAGGAGTGAACGACAAACATGTAATAAAAAAAACAGATGGGGTCTAAAATCTACTGATGGTACACAGAATGAGGGCAATATAAAGCAATTTTCTTTTTGAGTTTTACAGATATTGATAGAATTATGCTGGTCAAATCATGGGGAGACAAAAAGGCAAAAATGGGATCTGGTGGTTAGGCCTGTGCTTGCCACCGAGGTCTCCTCTTGGGCCTTTCCCTTTTCTTTATGTCAATTTTATTTTAATACAGCAATTTGGAAAATTTCTATGTAAACACTTAAGATGAGGAATTATTTTCGAAAAATAATCCAAAGTGGATATTATCTTAAATGAAAGTCCTTTATACGCAAAATCAATTTTTTAAACAAATATTGATAATATAGATCGAGACCCTTTCAAAGACTTGACTCCATTTTTTTTTTTTTTTTTTTGTCAAAAGACTTGACTCCATTTAGTCATTGGGTTTATGAGATGTTAGTGTTGTAGCTAAGCATGATGAATTTGTTTATTATAATTTTAGATTTTTTTTTTTCCTAATAGACATAGTTATATTTTGCATCTCAACTCAAATATTGGTTCCTTTTCTGTTTATATTAATTGTGAAAATACACTTACTTGAAAATATTAGGGCTATTAGGGCTGTTTGATAAAATCGAATTAAGTGCTAAAAATTAAAGTTTCGATAATCTCAAATGCTAAAAAATATAATGAACTATTTGGTGATAATTAAAAATTGACAGCTGAATATTATTATTCTTTTACAAAAAAATATAAAAAAATCACTATTAGTAGGTTTTATCAATACATTTAGCAAGATCCCAATTATTATCAAATTTCTTTTTCTGTTGGACGAATTGTGCTCGCTTACATACCAGATTAAATGGATTTTTGACTTAATCGAATAATTTAAGTAATATTCTACCTAAAGGTATCCAATAAGCCTAATCTCAAATTGAGTTTTAAAGTACAATATCCATTTGATAAAACCCAAGAGATCCATTTTGAAACAGAGAGAAGAGATAATATAGATCAAAGTTGTGGACCATTTTCTGTAAATAACCATGAGAAATCAATTTGTTTAGCGGGTAATTATGAGTTCACACTTTAGTCTACTAGATTAATCGGTGTGTTCGAAACATTCGAAGTTAGAGATAGGTCAGCCGACATGTTTTCACAAGGGATCGCAAGGTGAAGATTCTCTATTCCATATGGTGCTCCCCGACGTCTCACGAAGCTCAATTGATGGTGAACATCTTATAACTTAATAGGTAAGATTTATTGAGACATCGAACATTGTACATGTCCCCAGAATGACTCGATTGGCTAAAAGGGTACAGCTTTTTATTAAAGCTAAAGACTGAGGAAGGACCTTGTTCCCAACCACCATGGCTTTGAAAGCGACAGCATCAATCATCAACCGAAGAGAAAGCATAGAAAATGGACAAAGGGAGGCTACAAAAGAGTAGTTCGATAACCAAGCTGCTTAATTTAAAGAACATTCACATTATAAAATTCCTGTCTTGTAAGTTACAATCAGAGAAGTTTTTTTTTTTTTTAAATATAACTTATCTATCAACTGTTCCAATGAATATGTCAGTAGGTGATCCAGATTGATTATCATTATTCTTTCATTTCTTGTTGATTTCTTACATCACCTCTCTCATGATTAATGAAATATATAAATTCATGAATTTTGCATCTCCAAACGTGGTCATATAAGATGTCCCTCTCCACGCCTGACAAGAGGAAAAGGAGAAAAGAGAGGTTCCACTAGGAAAAGTATGTGAATGATAACTCAATGATAATAGTAAACATTGCAACTTTGCAAGTACCAAAAAAGCTTTTTCCTGACAAAATTCCACGAAGGGATAAAGAGAAATGGAAGCCGATATATCAAATCAATCCAAGTAGAGTACTCCTGAGAAAGTAAAGAAGAACTTGCACAAGTTCAAGCACCTTCAAACAAGAACAACCTAATAAAGAAACATGCCCAGGGAGAGAGAGAACAACACAAGCTCCCAAGCACAAACCATAGAGAAAAAGGAAAGAAAAAGCTGAACATGGTCATGAGATGATGAATTATATGAGTCCCCTCCGGAAAGATATCAAAGAGAAGAGACTAAGCTAGTGATCATCAGAATTTTTCATAATAAAAACCCTAGTAGGATATTGGTATTCATAAGCCATGACAATCTATTGTGCATGCAAAGAAGGTATTACTGAGATCAGCGTCTCTCTCTCTCTCTCTCCCCCTCTTTTAGGGTTTCCATGCTGAAGCCCAGACTAGAGGCTCCTCCTTCCAAGCCAAATAAATCCCCGCTGATGAGTCATCTTCTTGTCCTTGTGGCGGTACCACCAGCGACCAGCCAGCCCGGTACCTCTTGAGGAGCGCCTTGACGTCATCGACCACGTCGTCGCTGAACCCGACAGCTGAAAAACCGGCCTCCTTGAGCCTCTCGGACCATTGACTTCCTCTCTCCCTTCTCTGGCACTCGCCGCCGTCGCGATGCCCTTCATCACAGGCCAAAACCCTAACTATGCTCCTTGAGCACTCCCTCTCCAGCATCAACCTCTCATTGCTCGTCGGTGCAAAGCTCTCTTCTAACATCTCGAAGTACATCGTGTAGAACTTGAGGCACTCTTCGAAGCACTTGACGAAATCGTCCCTCGTGCTGGAAAAGTCGGCTTCTTCTTCTACGACGGTCATGATCCTCGGTCTGAACGATCGGAACATCCTTATTATTTCCCCTCTTTCATCCACTTCGACCCTCCTCAATGCTCCGATGCAATTGATTGCGATGGCTTCGTCCTCTTTGATGCCTAATTTATCCTCGGTCAGCTCTCCCAAGTTGTTCAGTCCGCTAATCAAGTTCATTTCGAAGGGCACTCCCATCAGCCTCGCGAATTTCTCCATTCTTTGACCTATTTCCTTCATCACTGACCCGACGACGCTAGCAGTTATCACCACAGTGAGCTTCAACCTCGGTGTCTCGTCATTCCTCGTGGCCAAAGACTCTAACAGAGTAGGCCATTGAGTGCAAAGCGTGTTGCTTATATCAATTATGTGAAGCTTGCTCTCTCCTTCTAGGGCTTCCAATATTGCACCATTTGAAGCGACATGACCAAAAGTTGTCCACGGACTCACCTCCTGAAACTTGAGTATCAACTTCCTAGCCACGTCGAACCCATGGCTCTTCTCGGCGACCGAGACTAGGGTTTTGTAGCACCGGTGCCCGGAGTCCGTCGCCTTGCAGAAGAGGGCTTGTAAGAAGTAGGAAGCCAATTTCTGATCGCAATCCCCATAAGGAGAGGCCAGCTCATTCAACATCCATAGGAGCTGATGGATCTTGGTGGAATCCTTGTCCGAGATCGCCCTCGCGCACTCCCTAAGAAGCCTTGGAGCCCATTTGTTACCCGTAGCCGCTGGCTCGCTCGAGTCCGACGACCGGCTCGTCGAGGTCGTTATTGTGTGGCTGTTCTGAGGCTGGTTATTGCTGTTGAATTGCATGTCTAGCTGACCATAGCCGATGATAAATTGGGGGTCACAACCGATCAGGTGTGGGGAGGTTCCTTTGGGAGTGAAGAGGGATATGTCCATGGGGGAGGAGGAGGGATTGGAGCCCCTCTTTGACTCTTTTGAGACAGTTCTCTCCCAAAGGTGTATTAATAATCTATTTCACATGATGAGTTCTTGAAGTGCCAAGAAAGTGAAATCATTATTAAACTAGATGCTGCGTCAATTATAATAGTGTGGGTCGTTTGTCTCTTGGCTTACCAAATAATAATAATAATAATAATAATAATAATAATAATAATAAATAAGTAAATAAATAAATAAATAAATAATAGTTTTTGCTTGTTTCTTGTTGCGTGAAACATAAACATACCAATTCTAATTTGTGAAGTTCGGCTTTAAAAATTAGTAGATGTTTTCAATTAGTGAATTTCTTGGAGGTCAGCGTCATGTAATATGTTTGGTTGTTATTATATGGTTGGCAAAGGAATAAAACATTTATTCTCGGAAATACTATACTGTGCTCGCAGAATCTAATATTAATTAATGGACAGCTAGGTCGAGGCAAAAGGAAGATTACAAAGAAGGTATTTTTTGTAACAAGAACAGAGAGATAACGATAAAGAATTCACTGTTTATAGATTAGAGAAGCTCAAGAATATTAATTCATGAAATGACTTAAATGGTCAATCAAGTTTGACATTGACCTAATTTTAGAAAAATTCTTTCAAAAAGAGGTATTTTTTAGTTCACCGATCATCATATTATCGAAGAAATTTGGCCTAATAACCTGAAAAATAAAATATTATTTTTCTAAAAAAATATATATTTGTGCTAGCTACAAAAAAAAAAAAAAAAAAAAAAAAAAAAAACTACTCACGATCCTTTTCAATGGTTGTGCAAAAATCAATATGTTTTGTATGTTTATATGTAGTTGATGTTACTCTTGATGTTAATATCAACATCACTTTCAATATCTATTGTGATAGAGTAGTTAGCATACTTTTACTTTGCAAGTGGTAATGATCATGCAAAACAGCCTATTATTGAGACATAGTTTCTCTCCTGTATTTGTTTTGAGGATCTTAAATCGGCCGATATCTATCAAGATTGGCGTAAATCAATCAGCGATCGTGTCCTATGATTCAATTTAGATGCTTGTTTCATAAACAAGATCCTTATTAATTGAACACGATATGAAAGGTACTCTCTTTTTTGGGCCATGCGTCAATTGGGATCAACGCGATGCCTCTCCTAAGATGCCCTTTTCCGCCACTCAAATAATGGGGTTGTTTGGGATTTGAACTCTTGATTTCTTCCCTTAATTGAAGCCGCCGGCGCAACGGTGGCCTCTCGGGAAATAAGACGTTGAAATCCGACCATTTGCATGGAATCTTTTTCCACCTTAATATTGGATAATCAGCATGAGATGGATGCTATTGCTAGGCCAATTTCTCTAAACTCACAACAGCATGTCGGTGGCTATAGTTTTAGGGCCAACAACCCAATTTGAACGTGCACGAATAGATGTCTCAACCTACATATATTTATGTATGACTATAATTTAATTAAATAAATAATTGATTTAATGTAGCTCCTATATAGTCCTACGAATCAACATAGGGGTCTAAGCAAATGGCACAAAAAACCATGTAATGATTGGCATCGAAAGGATGCTTTATTCCTAAAGGAGATTAAACAACAAGACAAGGAGTTCAGATCTCTATTTTTATTTTTTTTTCAATAAAGTTTTAATTATATTATATCCATCCATTTTGATATAATTGGATGAGGCGTCCTTGTTGCAGCCACCTCTTTTCTCAATTTCCCATTCGTGTGGCCCATCACCACGCACCTTTCCTAAGGTAAACTCCACATTTTCCCATTCTTATTTTAGTAGGAATTCTAATAGGCATTTCTAACAGTTGTTAATGTACAGTGAACAATCCAAAGTTTGGCAGTTGGTCCTACTATAATCAATAAATATTAAAATAGAGTTACTTGGTTTGGAAACTGCTGGATTATCTATTTCGCCCTGCAAATCATTTGATGAATCTTTCTTCTGACGTGCTGGTACAATTAAGTAGGAACTTAAATCGGAATAAAAAAGTTGGGGGCTGACCAATCAATCATACGTGTTGATAAAGATATTCTCGCTTTTTTTTTTACTGCTCTCAATCTGGAGATAATTTTTTTTTTTTTTGCCATGAAGTCTTTTTCTTGCTTAATGGGCATATAGTATAACTCAATTTCATTTTTAGCCACATATAATAACATAGTTCATGAACGGTCCTCTGCTCCGTGGGTGCATGCATGAAACAAATAATAAGACAGCAAAAGCATGCATTTTCCGGATCAACTTGTCAGAAATTGGAAAGGTTTAAGCAATCTGTATTGAGCAGAGAGATTAGGAATTGAACAGGTAATTAACATTGATTTCATCTTAATTGAAAAGGGAAAGGGGGAAAAATGTAAATCCTCACGAATTATTTAATGAAAATAAAATAAAATAAGCCTTGTATGTTGAGACACGAACCCTAAAATCCTTTGGTATCTCAATTTGTATCACATATATAAAATCTGGATACATATCCTCTCAATGTTATATTTTCTAAAAATTCAATAGCACCTGTTGTTATCCTATCAATGTGGCGTAAATTTAGAAACACAAAGGGAATATGTCTATAAACAAATGATACCTAATGATTATCCTCATAATTGGAGCAAGTAATTCCTTAGAAGCTTGGGCAAATGTTGTATAAAATTCCTTATAAGGTGGAGGCCTAGTTTAATTAAGATGTTATTTGTTTCGCAAAACATGAATGATTATGTCAGAAAATGATTGTTTGTGTAGATCAAAGTAATTAGTTGATGAAAATTATTTTCATTAACGACAACAATTTATATTTAAATATTATTGTTGATTCATTTTTATAAGAAATACAAACAATTAATTCATTCGCCAAACCAACACCTCTTACACGGTCAACAAATCTACAACCTCCTCGTGGAGCAAGTGAACTGTCATTGGTGGACAGCCAGGTAAGACTTTGCCATCTCTACAACAAATTACGGCTAAAAAACAGTTTTTTTTTTTTTTTTTGTTATTTCTCATTTTAATTTGCCACGTGTGGTGTCCCGTAGTGTAGATACCAATTGATGAGACATCAGGCCACTGAGAGATTAAGATTAGAATTAGACAAAAGTATGGGCCGAATGGAGTTGCGTAGTTTTCGGACACTTCTGTATGGACTGGCTAGTTTGTTCCCATTGCACATTACAATTGCAAGTGACAATAATTAGGTTTCCTTTAATCAGTGATACTGATGTTCTATAGGGTCAAGAAGAAAGCATAGTTCTTGCTGAAGTTGATGGAGGCAAGACATCAACTATGTCAACGTCATCCGGACTTATTTTAATAGCCTTTTGTATTAGATTGGGTGACGTTCTTGAATCGGCGCCCACATGGATATCCAAGTTGCCCTATTCAATTCCATCGAAACCTGGTAGTCTTCATTGAGACCTTGTTAAATCCACCCCATTTCTTCCTGTCCATAGTCTCTTTGTAGTTGTAACCAAAGATGTGTGAACATTTTCATCCTCATTTTGTTCTTGGACTACTTTGTTTTCCCACCTTTATATGGCTGCTTTGCAAGTTTAAAAAAGCAGAATCAGTAAAATCTATGTGACTCTTTTTCATGGTAACAGAGAGGAGACAGAGGCTTGTGATGCAGATGTTTCCTGTTTGTGACTTTGTGCATGACAGCATCTTTCTTGGAATCATTGACATCAAAACTTCAGAAAGTAAGCCCTACTTGAATCCATACATAAAGTGCCAGAAATAAGAGGCAGTGATCTTGATCGCCTGACCAAAGTTGTTCCAGTTCTAGGCACAATAAAATGGCCTACTGGTTTATTGGCTTAATTTATCCTCTACTCGTGAAGAGGGCAATCAAAATGGATCCTTCCGCCATACATACAATACGACAGACGTTGCTCTACTAGCATTAGCTTGTTTATACGATCCTCACACTTCAAAATCTTGCAACTGAGTCCTCCAACATATCTAGCATCTTCAATTAAGTCCAGGTTTTTCAATAAAGAGTCCACCAAATCAATAACAGGATACTATATCTCAAACAACTTCAACTTACACTGTTTGTGATGGAGCATAATCACATTCTATTACTAGCACGAGAGGCAAATGGCATGCATGCGAGAGAAAGATAAGCAAATTTCATAAACAAATATTGCCTGCAATTTCTCAAACTCATCGTATTTTTCTTTGAGGGGGAAAACATACAAGAGATAGTTCTAGTCGCTTCTAAGAGGATACCTAAGTATGTTACCGAAATGGGAAACTGATATTTAAGGAAGAGATAGGATATAAAATGAGAAACTTAGTCGCATGAGATTCTAACATGACCAGTCGTCAGAATTATAGAGAGATAAATCAGAAACCTTTGTCGCATGAGATTCTAACATAACCAGTCATTGGAACTATGGAGAGATAAATATCAAACATCAACTTTTCATAACAGAATCACTAGAATGCTTCAATAAGTTCAACCGCAACATCATGTCTAATCTACAACGTTCCCTCCAGCCAAACCTCACTCCTTTCACTTTGGCGAAGCAGGTTTAACCTTCTCTCTCAGAAACTGCAGGACATGCTCACGTTTCCAGTTGTCGATCCTGCCGAAAGGGAAAAAAAGGTAAAACCACTGGAAAGAAACATTTGGCTAGCTGCTTCATGCTTAGTAAATATGAGGAACCATTTTAAACTAGAAGCAGGCCTATCAATCTATCATGTCCAGCAATGTACAAAATGGCCATAGATTGATGCATTTGGTGGTTACATGAGTAATAAACGTTTGCTTCAAGATCAGATGAACAGCATCTCAAATCTTATCATCATCCATCCCAGAATAATTTCTTTTTTAATCCTACTCAGGGGTGAGGGTCAAGCATGCCCTTTAATGTAAAAAAAAAAAAAAAAAAAAAAACCAACCAAGAAAGCATGACATTCACCTGCCACTAACATCCAAATATTGAGAGAGATTGAAAACCTTGTCCATTCAACCCCAAGTACACACTACCACATGGAAACAGCCATTAGCATTAGCAGAAGAGAGTTACCTTATTGTGTCTTTGAATTGGCCATCCTCATCCAGCATGATCAACTTTGGTGGTGAGTTGAAAACATACTGGACTTTAACAGAAGGGAACTTGTCCTTCTCTTCTTCAATAAAACCAACAATTTCAGGATAAAAGACTAATTTCCTCATACAAACTTCCAGTAGTGCCCCAGAGTAAGTGATCTGCAGTCAAAACAGAACTGTTCTTTGTAAAATACTAGCATCACATCCAGCAGAAATCAATGCTTTACTTTTTCATTTGAGTTTTGAACACGATTTTAAGAAAACAATTAGTAAACATGGCATACTGAAAACAGTTAACATATTTAACCAGAAAGAGACAACTAAATCATATTGCCCACTTGGGGAGCCAGTGAAGTGTAGACAATTCCTTAAGTTCCACCTTTCTTATTGGAACAAAAACTAATGACAATAATGAGAACACAGGAGAGAGGCCCAGAAGACCAGAAGAAGGCGAAGGTCAGAAATTGATGTAAGGAAGATATGGAGTCAAATAGACCAATACTGTCAAACGTCCAAAGTATTGTCTGTGAGATATTCTCCTCAAAAAGTGCAAAAAAACAGCGGATAAGGCTTTTTCATCCATGCAGCTCTCCCTTTGGTGAGCATGCCAAACGGAACCTAAAGGGCTTACTTTAGGATGAGGAGAAAAGGCTTGTGGATAATGAGAACTATAAATGAAGGTAATCCATGCGGTGAGTGTACTTCAATTATTGTACTTAGAGAAATTTCTGATATTGAATATAAAAGACTCTGGAAAAAAGGAGGATCAGGACTACTCAGGAAAATCACTAATGAACTTCCATTGCAGTATAAGATCAAAAGTGCATTAGAAGCTGTGACTAATACAAACTAAAGTCCATGTACAGCCTGCTATTGCTTGGTATAACTCATAAGATCTAGTACTGAGTTTCCTCTCCTTCTCCTTTTTGCCAATCTTTTCTTTTTTTCTTGCCCTTCTCAACCTCTTAGTAACATGCAACTAACAACCCCTTTGCATCCATCTATCATTGCCAAAATGGTTTCTGCTAATGGTGTTGTTTCATAATTTTTTCAATAAGCAAAGACTCCTGAGATTATAATGGAGGCAGAGAGAGAAAATTAAGCAACAACTAGACAAGAGAGGTATGAGAGTATCTGGAGCACAAGAACTCCCCTAGAAGAAACAGGAACGGTCAGATGAGCATAGAAAGCCCGAGACTAAAGTCCTGTGACAATGATAGGGAATCGAAAGAATCATGTAAAAACTAAAAAGCCTCTTAAGGTCGATTATAGAAAAGTTTCTAAGTGCTCCTTTCACAAACTACTCCATCCATCCTCTGATCTGCATCGTTATACATCTTGTGTTTCAAATGACACATCACAACCAAGTTCTTCTTACAAGACAAAGCCACTGCTGCCTCCTTTTACTCATCCAAAGCGCACATACAGATTAGCATTGTCACAACACACTGATATAACCAAAAATGAAAATTAAAAAACATACATTTAGATACAAGCCCAGGAACACATCCATCATACCTTGCTAGTCTCGTCATCGGAATCTTCGGTGCAACACTTCAAACAGTCGGACACGAGCTCTGCACGAGAACATCACAAGATAATTTCAAGGGACACCTCAAGTCATGCACGGGGTCGAAAAACTACCCCATTCCACACATTCAGACTCAAAAATTGACACATGAAGGTGTCAAGTTATCTCATTGATCATGACCCGGTGCAGGGTAACTTTCAGTTCAAAAAACCCAAACCCTAGAATCACCATGCAAAGCCCAGTTTCAGATTTCTCCACACTCGTTTACACTCAATCCGATCGGTTCCGATCTTTCCACACGTAATCCGCAAGAGGAGCATCGAATCGCGCCTCGACCCATGAATCGGATCCAAAAATGGGCTCGACCCTCGATGCGAATCGACGCGAAAGGGGGCACGTACCTTGGTCCTTGACGTACTCGGCGAAGGCGTTGCAGTCGGAGCAGAGGGCGAGGCCCGAGAACCCCAGATCCTCGCACTGCCGCGCGCTCAGCTGCTCCCGCGACGACGCGAGCGAGGCCGACGCGACGATCGCGAGCGCGAGGACCACCAGGCCGTAGCCACGCGCCGCCGACATCGCTGCGAAGCGCATATCCTCCGACGCCGAGTCAACTCGCGCGAGTCAGCCCCTCGTAGAACTTGGCCAATTCTTTTCTATACTCGTCCCCTGCTAAGTGCTAAGGGCTCGCTCGTTCTGGAAGAAAGAAGGATAGCCGTCCGATCAACTAAATGCAGAAAATTAACTCCAAAATCTATTGTCCTAAGCTTTTAAGTAAGTTTTTATCGGAAAGAAAAAAGTTATCAGCAATTTATTTAGACTCCAAAAATTACCGATATTGAAAATATTTTGTGTTAATTAATTATTTCGAGGAATATAAGTAATTATTTAAAAATAAAATAATTTTTAAATTATTTATTTTTCACAAAGTAAATGGAATAATTCCCTCTAAGATTGTAATCATGCTTTGTTTTCTCTAATATATTTCAATGTTCATACAATTTGTAGTAAGTGAATTGTTTGAACTAATTTAATATTTCTTTTATGCACGTAATTCCTGTGTACTACTATACGCGAATTGATTATTCTAGTACTTTTATTATGGAGTGATATGATATACTTTCTTTCGCTTAATACTCTAAACTTTAAGTCTAGTCTCAATTTTACCATAAACCTTTTTTTTTTTTTGTAAAATGTCCTCAATTTTAGGTCAAATCCCGATTGTACCCTAAACTTTTTTTCCCCAATAAAAAACTTTAAACTTTAGATTTAATCTTTAATTCTACTCTAAACATTTTTTCTATCTCATACAAACCATTAATTTTTGCTTGAGCCCCAAATCAACTATTATTAATTTTCCATCCAAAATTTGTCGTCAACAATCAAGAGATAGAAAACTCCCATGTATGAGTTATTTGAGCATCCCCGATCAATTTTCCCAAGTGCAAGCTCTTTGAATGCAAGAGATGGAAGACTTTCGAGTACAAGAAATTGAAAACTGAGCATAAAATCAAAAATCTTTGAGCGAGATGGAACAAAAACTAAGAGTAAGAGCAAATAAAGACAACTAACCCTATTTAAGATCCTAGAAGATGTTTGAATGGAAATTCATTTCTAAAGGACGTTTTCTTGAATTTAAAATTAGGGTAAAAACTTGAGCAATAATGTGAAAATGCCACGTAGGATTATTAAGGGCAATTTTGAACAAAAGGGTTAACAGGACATATATGAGATTTAAGTAAAAAGTTATGGATTTTGTATGAAAATTGCATTTTATTTTTGTTGTTGTTGTTGTTGGTGGGTCATAGTTATTTGTATTTTTGGTCCAAGGTGAATTGGAGTTATAGTTTGGGCTTTGTAGGACATTGGGCCTTGCCCATATACAACGCTAGCCTCTTGAATCTTAGACGCTTGAGGCTTGGATCTAATGAATGGTAAACTGATTACTAGACATCTGGTTGCTCGGATTTGAGTTTAGATAAGATAAGGAATTATTCTAGTAGGTGTTTACGGGCATTCATCGAACATAATAAAATGTCGGATAAGAAATTCAACCTAAGAGGTGGGAAAAACTCAGATTGGATATAAAATTGAAAAAATAACCAAAAAATTCATGATTTATCTTTTAGTGAAGTAATAAAGTGATGTATCGAATATTGCCTTGCCAACGTCGCCTGCCTGAGAACTACCTCTAAAATTACTAATCCTTGTCACTTTTGACCATTGCACAATTGCTAATGCATCCAACCATGTCGATCATGAGTGTCTATGTGCACGGTCATGTTGTGACAAGAAGGTGAAAAAGGGCGTAAAGACGGTCGTCGCGCTTGGTTTCCATAGATCATCTTTGCCATCCCAGTTGCATACGTCCTTCACGTTGAGCCCAGCCCTTCATGCATGACTCAATGGAGTCCAGCCGTACGACCCACACGAAGTGCCTCCTACTGTTCACGAGGCTGTCCCAAAATTAAGTGAATTCGTGTCGGTTGAGAGACGTCATGCTCCTGAGGTTTACTTCCAAAGACGGGATTTGAGTCTCATGTACAAAAGGGAGCAAAGTCAGAGATGGGATTTTCAAACCAAAGGCAGTCTCAAGGATTCGAGCAGCGTGACGTGGCTGCCGTTGAGCCGCTGCCTTTTATCACCGGCCTGTCACTTTACACGCCGTTTGGCTAGACCAGACAAAGAACCACGGTCCGGAGCAAATTTCTCGGTGTTTCCCGAAGGCGTTCTGGCTCGAAGGCATTGACGTTGGTGGAAAAATAAGTCTCTTTTTGTCCAAATCAACTGGAGTTGCTCTATGTTCGTCCAACTCAGGTATTGCGTTTTCTCACGCTCGACACGCATGCGCGATCGCTGTTGTCATTTCTTTTCGCATTGGGGATGGGAAAAAAGTGAAAGATGGGTTGATACTGGTTGAAATTAGAACTTGGGTCTTTGGTGTTGTGACCACGGAACGTCACCCAAGGGAAGGAAATTGATCAGGGCATGCTGCACGCCAGATGCTTGATGAAATTCCCGAGAGGGGTCTTGATGTCTTTGTGGCGGAGAGCTTCCTTCCTAGTTTGGTTTACTTTACTCCCCTGTCTTCGTGACAGGAGTTCAACGATGTTTCTGCACTGAGATGATTCTTTTCTTTCTCCATACTTGGTTGGAATGATAACCCAAGAGAAGCTATCTATCCCACATGCTCTTTTCACTTATCCCTCACTGAACTTTTTCGGGTGTTCCCCTTTTGAACTCCTTTTGCTTTCCTATGGTCTGATATTGTACACTGGAAAGACGTCAATTGAAGTCCATTTTTTCCTGTTCTATCATTGTATATGCAGGTTTGGCATCCATTATGATGGAGAGGAAGAGCATGAAAGTCTTCTATTCCCAAATTAAAAATCGAGGTTTCTATGTTGAACTGGATTCTGGTTGAATCGAAGAAAAAGTTGGTTGATGCTGTGAAATGTTGAGGCGATTTCTCAATATCCAATGTATGCCTAAGCATGATGATCGAAATGATGGGACTTGGCCTAATAAGTCTCTGCTCCAAACCAAGTCATGTAATTCAGTTCTGTGAGTGATCAGAGCAGTTGATGGGATCTCACCACGATATACATTCTTTTTGTGCTCTCCTCCATCTGCTGCTTTCCAAGAATATGTTTGCCCCTGCCAACAGAGTTTTTGACAAAATGATTGGTTATTGCATTGTGAATTCTTCTGATTTATCCGTTCCAATTTGTGAAGGTCTGAGGAGGTATGGTGCAATTGGAAAAATAGGAGTGGCATGTAGCTTCTTGCTTGATGGTTACCGCAAATATAGAATGATTGATCAATGCATGAGTACGTTTCATTATATGTGCAAATCGCGCATTATGGTATCACATTCATCGTTATCAGCGATGCTGGATTTTTTGGTCGATTTGAATCGTGCTGATGAAGTTATCAGTATTTACAAGTCTATGTGCAAATCATTTGGAAGTCAGTGTCATAGAGCTATATATGAGCATGTCATGGATAGGTTCTTGAAGAGGGGGGACATTGAAAAAAGTTGGAATTTTCATCGTGCAGTGATTGATGATGGCGCTGTCCTTGATATCATAGCGTGTAACAAGACCATGAGAGCTCTTTGCGAGAGTAGTCAAAACAACTTAGCTCTTCAATATCTGAATATGTTACAGGTAACTGGTCCAGAGCCATCAGTAGCGTCTTTCAGCATTTTGATTAATGGTTTTTGTAAGGAGCGTAGATTGGACAAGGCATTTGAGGTGTGTGAGCTCATGGCCAAGAATGGTGTCGATCCTGATCTTGTAACTTATACTATTCTCATTGGTGGTCTTTTAAAAGCTAAAAAGTTGGATAAGGGTTGTGCTCTTCTCTTAGAGGCATTGAATAAAGGTATTGAGTTCGATGTAGTGACTTATAGTTCAATTATGGATGCATTCTTGAAAACTGGAGATTTGCAAAGGGCTGCTGTGTTGTATAGAAGATGTTTGAAGGTGGGGATCAAACCAAATATGATCACATATGGCATTCTTATCAATGGAATGTGTCTGAATGATCGGATTATGGAGGCATGTGGGATTTTTGGTCATATATTGAAGCTTGGTTATGTGCCTTCTCTCTTGACCTATAGCAGTCTTCTTGGAGGCTTGTGCAAATTTGGATACTTAAGAGATGGTTTCAGGTTGTATGACGATATAATGAAGAGTGGTGGAGAGCCTGATACCGTTGTCTGTAATGTGCTGATAAATGGTCTTTGCAAGCAAGGCTTGATGATTGATGCTCTCAGATTCTTTTATCGGAGTGTTGGCTATGGGCTTAATCCGAATGTCTTTATTTTCAACTCCTTGATAAATGGCTGGTGTAAATTAAGATGTATAAGAAATGCTTTAAAGGTGTATAGCCAGATGGCTTGTTATGGCGTAAGACCTGATATTGTGACTCAAACCACACTCATAAGTGCGGTTATCGAGTTGGGAAGACTGGACTATGCTTTGCTGCTTTTTTTCCAATTATTGAAGAAGGGTTTCTCCCCAGACGTTGTAACTTATTGCACTCTTATTGATGGTGCATGCAAGCAGCATAACTCAACTCTTGGGTTTGATATTTTCAAGATGATGCAGTGGAATGGAGTGATAGCAGACATTGCAATATATAATGTCCTCATTAACATGTTGTGGAAGGAAGCTCGTCTAGGAGATGCTCTACAGCTTTTTGATCAAGTTAAAGAAAGAGGCTTAGAGCCTGATATTGTGACATACAATACTGTGATCTGTGGGTATTGCTCTTTAAGAATGCTGGACGAGGCAGTTCAACTTTATGAGAAGCTTAATTATGGTCAACTAAGACCGAATACCATAACATTTACAATTCTAATTGATGCTCATTGCAAAGAAGGTAAAATGGATGGAGCAATATCTTTGTTCAGGAAAATGTTGGAGAAAGGTCCAGAACCTAATCTCATCTCTTACAGTTGTCTAATTGATGGGTATTTTAAATCTCAGAACCTTGAGAATGCCTTTGAGCTTTATGAGGAGATGCTAAATAGGAAGATTTCTCCAAATATAGTTTGTTATAGCATTCTTATTGACGGTCTTTGTAAAAGGGGACTCATGACAGAAGCATCGCTTGCATTTCATTGTGCTAAAGACAGGCGTTTAGTGCCTGATGTAATAGCATATGCGATTTTGATTCTTGGCTATTGCAAAGTTGGAAATGTAGCGGAAGGCCAAATGTGGTTTGAGCGCATGTTAAGAGACGGGATAGTGCCGGATGATGTCATGAAAACAACAATTATGGAGCCTTATCTTAAGCATGATTAGTTCTGAGTAAGGCATCATCCTTTTCCATTTGACAAGTATTACAGTAGAATCTCTTATTATACTTATCTGTGAAGTTGACGGGGTGGATTCTAAATGCGATGTAGAATCACCTTACTCACAGTGGACTCATTTTATTGAAAGTCTTATCTGACCCACAGCTGCATTTTTCATTAGAAGATCATTTTGTTTTGCTTTGCACAGGATGCAAGTTAATTGTCTGGATGATTTCTTGTTTTACTTTAATTGTTTTGAGCTCCCACTTTAAATTGTACAGTTGTACCTGAAAGAAAAAATGTTGAACAGAATTGGTTTTCCCCTTTTGAAGATGACAGAATTAAAGTAGAGCATATCCTTTGAAATTGATTTTGGTCTCTCTGTGTTAGAATATTTAAATAATAAATAATGCCTTTATCTAATAGCTTAAGCTTTTAGAACAATTGGCAGTGGTTCCACAAAATCTCATACAGTATTAGAGTTGGAGGTCTTGAGTTTGAATCTTTCCAGGTCCCATGTGCTTCCCGAATTAAATTTCCACGCTTAGTGCTAGGCAAAGGACCGGACTTAGTGGGAGGGGGAGTGTTAGAATATTTAAATAATAAATTATGCATTCATCTGATAGTTTAAGTTTTTAGAACAGTTGACAGTAGTCTCACAAAATCTCACACTATGTTATTTTGACTGGGTTGATCTCATTGACGATGTTTGTGCTTGTCATTGTTTGTAGATTTTTCGCTACAAATGCAGCTATAGATCTAGAACATGCATTTTCTGGCTGGTAAGCGTTTTGGTGAAATTGTTGGAAACTTGTATTGCATGGTTCCAGAGATACTAGCAGGGTGATGGACCAGATATTGATGCATCTAGTGCAGGCACTGTGTTTTTTGGGCTGGCAGGTACTTTCCTTTGGATTGATTATCTCACTTTGCCAAGATGTCAATTCTGGCTTTCTGTTTTCTTTCCTTGTCGTTTTGGGCTGCATCTGCTAAGATGGGTGGTGTGATATTTATTTAACAGAACTGGATAAGGAATTGCAAGGCCGGTGATGGGGCAGCACGAATATTAAGTGGGATCCTTGGCCAGAGCATTGTGGAGAGGATGGGCATTATCCTTATGCCTTCTAACCATCCAAAAATCATTGGTTTGGAATTGCTCTCTAAAACCTTGTATTGCTTGAGATGATGTTTCTCTCAACTATCATGCCTCCACGTTGAAACCCTAATTAGTGCATCTGACCATATGACAAGAAAATGGAGGCAGATGGTTAGGCAATAACTAACTCAAGTGCGTTCCTCTACTGGTAGATGGTGTCTAGAAGCACTTTGACTGTATCGCTAATGGGGGAGCAAGACCAAAAATTAAGTAGGTGAGCTAAATCTGTGATCTTGTGTATATCACATCTTCATTCAGGACCGTGATATTTCTATTCAGAAGAGATGTTCAGTAACAAACTCGGCTTGGTGCATCGATGTTAACTATTCCTAATAATCTTGTACTTGCTGCTTCTGTGAATTCACAAGAGGGTGATGTTGCATTAGGAATAAGAAAAGGTTTGGAACAATGAAATTTTATCAAATCAACTGATCATTTACTGTGCTGAGTCTAGACAAAATGTGAAATGTGGGCAAAGCTTCCCTCTCTGGGAGAAAACATCTGATTATGTTCCAGGAACCACATCTATACTGTCAAATAGTAAGCAAGCAAGTTGTTTGGGTGCTTTCTGCTTCAGAAGGCGTGCGTCATAGTGCTAATCATAACTCACTGTTTCATGTAACATTTAGTACTGTGCTGCACTTTTACAGCAATGAAATGTTTTCTGTTAAATTTCATTTACTCCTTCATCCTGAGTTGGATCGAGGATCTTATAACAGAATTGGTAAAGATGATATTTGAGATGCTATTCAATTCGATCTTGTAGCATGTGCATTTCCTCGCCCGTAAAACACGTTTTTAGTTTGAGATTGCTATATATGTGCACATTATTACGTTCAATTTTCATTTCAACATCTTTTGTTAAATTATCATTAATTTAATTTATATTTACTTCAAATTAAATATGTGTATAAATGTGAAAAATATATTAATATTGATTTTACATTTATTATGTTTATAAATCGATCATGGCCTTGATATCTAAGACTACTGTGTTGATCTTAGGTGGGAAAGTGAGTAGTGATAATTACAATATTCGTCGTCAGCTGTCAGCTATTCCCTCGGGAAGTATGTCTAGGATCATTATTGAAAGGGGTTGGAGGCCTACAATTCTAGGGGGGTGTCACGATATGGAAATTGTTGTGCCTGCTATTCAATTGGGAAGAAAATAATAGGCTCAAATGGGAATGAGAGCGAATGGATGTTGACATAATCTTTGCTGACATCCGAGAGAGACAGAGAGACGCCTCCAAAGCTAGGGGAATGGGCATTGTGCTTGCTATTCCCTTGGGAAGTACTTCGCAGTTTAGGATCATTATTGTACGGGCATTAGGGGCCTGCTCCACCCTGAATAGGATATCCTTGGATGTCTACCCCCACAAGCCATTTAAGGCAAGTGAGGGGAAGAAATACGGGATAAAATCCCCATTGGGCTTTCCCGGCCGAACCCTTCTAAGGGGATGGGAACCCACTCCAGAGTCCCGTGACGCACTTATCGTAGTAGACTAGGTTGGGTACAGGACAATGAAAGAGACCTCCCTCTGGCAAAGAGGGGGGGATTCAAGAAGAAAGCCTACCATTCATTTTTTCGCCAGTAGCTTTACTCTTTTGTCCTTTTGGCAGACTTGACAATTGAGACTGAGGGTTGAAGCCTCTTCGCCGAAGTAAATTAGGTGGCTCTGTCATGGGCTGCTTCATTGAAAGAAAATGGTCCTGGTCGGTGATCGAACAGCCTATTTATTTTTTTCGCCTACTTTGTAAAATTGTTCGTTAAACGGTCTTCAGTTCTATTGTATACGGATAATTTTCTATCAAGGGACATGGCAAAATCCGTTCTTTTATTTCCCTCTTTAATTCTATCATATTGTATGGGCATTCATGTTCTTCCACAGCACATTTTGGCCAAAAATAGAAAGTGGAACCCATCGCCCGTCGTTCGATCCTCCCCTTTAGGTGAGGTGAGGCGAGGCTAGGGTGTTGACGACGGTCCCGAGTCTTTCCATGTTAACCAGCAACGGTCGTGGCTGTTGCCACCCACGATCGGGAGTTCGGTTCCGACCATCGTCAATCACTACTAGCAAGGGCCATTGCGCTTGTTGGTTGCCCCCCATTGTCCCCCCTCCTACATCTATGCAGTTTCCCTCTTTGTTTAATGTGTCAAATATTTGTTTAAATGATGGAGTAACTAGAGGTCATTGGTGTTAATTTTTTTTTTGATCAAAAGAAAATTATATTCATTACTCAAAGGGTGTTAATTAGCCACATTAGTAGTTGTGATTAAATTAACTGCAATTTCAAATTGGGTAACTAGTTTGGCTAAAATTAACACGAAAAGTTGAATTCAAGTATTCTACAATTAATAAATTTGATGAACTAGGTAGAAATTAGTTTTAACATGTCTCAAACTATTGAGAAATAAGTAGATATTTACGCTCCGTTCGTTTCGCGGAAAATAACTTCTGGGAAAATATTTTCCGAAATTTCCGGTGTTCGGATGGCGGAAAACACACGGTCAACGGAAAATATTTTCCGGTCAACGGAAAATCCCTCTTGAATGAGCGGAAAATGTTTTCCTCTTTTGAAAAGAGGAAAACATTTTCCGCAGCTCTCACACGAGCTCTGGTGCTCCCGCCTGCTCTTTCCTCCCTTCATGTTCTCGTTCTCTCTCTCTCTCTCTCTTTCTTACTCTCCCCGCAGAGGAGGCTTCGACGACGTCCTTCCCGAGATCGCCTCCGCCTCCCCGGCCGCTCTCCGCCCGCCCGCTCCAGCCCGGGAAGCCACCGCCGCCGCCGCGCTCCGCTTCCCGGCGGCTCGAAGCCGCTCGGGAGGATCCGGCTCAAGAGGGAGCACCGCGGAGGCGCCGGAGGCTCGCGGAGCCCCTCCGTCCAGCCGCTCGTCGTGCGGCCGCGAGCCGTGAGCTCGTCGGATCTGGCGGTGGAGCTCGCGGCTCGCCGGATCTCGGCTCCCGATCCGGCGAGCTCGAGCTCGTCGCCGATCCGGCGCGCTCGGGTGAGATCGGCCGAGCCTCGAGCTCGCCGGATCCGCGGCGCGGCTCGCGGCTCGCCGGATCTAGCGGCGAGCTCGGGCTCCCGATCCGGCGAGCTCGAGCTCGTCGCCGAGATCCGGCGAGCTCGGGTGAGATCGGCCGAGCTCGATCTCACCCGAGCTCGCCGGATCTCGCCACCGGGTCTTGGTCGGCCACCGGGAGGAAGGAGGTGGCGGCGGTGGAAGCCGCTCGGGAGGAAGGAGGTGGCGGCGGCGGAAGGAGGAGGAAGGAGGCCACGGCGGACGACGCCGCTCGGGAGGAATAGGGAGGAAGAAGGAGACGGAAGGAGGAAGGAAAAAAAAAGAAATAATAAATAATAAAAATTTCTATTTTAAAAAATATAAATAATTAAAAAAAATCATTTTAAAAAAATATAAATAAATAAAATAAATTTTTGGGTCAATTAAAAATATTAAAATTCAATTTTTGATAATTTTTTCCAGGAAAATGTTTGAGCTAACGAACAGTGGAAAATATTTTCCACTCAAATTTTAGATGTTGGCCGAACACCGGAAAATAGAGTCATTTTCCCTAAAATGACTTCCAGAAAATGTTTTCCGGAAACATAATATTTTCCGTGAAACGAACGGAGCGTTAAGGTGCGTTTGGTAACATTTTTGTCTCGGGGAATAATATCTTTTCAGAAATAGTCTTTTTATTTTTATTCATTGAAACAATTTCTGAAAAAAAAAGAACGCATTTGGTAATTATATAAAATTTCTATTTTTGAAATAGAAAAGAATGCATTTGATACTATCAACAAATTTCTTTGTAACGTAGAATCTTTTTTAATCTTTTAATAATTTTTTAATTTTTCTTTTTTTCCTCTCTTCTTTTCTTGCTCCTCCTCTAGTGGGCGGTGGCCACAACAGGCGGGGGGACGGCGGAAGGCAAGGAAGAAGAAGAATAGAAAAAAAAGAGAAAAAAGAAAAGGGAATAAGCCACCAAAAACCCCAAACTTTGCCTGGTGTGACACATTTACCCCGAACTTTGTTTTGTGACGTGAAAAACCCCGAAATTTGCTAACTGTGACACATTTACTCTAAACTTTTATTTGTGACATAAAAAACCCCGAACTTTCATTGTGTGACACATTTACCCTAAATCATAAGGGCATTTTGGTCTTTTTACTTTTAAAAACTTTTTACTTTTTTTTTACTTTTTTTTTTTTTTTTTTCTTCTTCCCTCCACCGGCCATGGCGGAGGGAAGCCGGCGTTCGCGAGGACTGCCCTCGCCGGCGTCGGGCGAGGGTCGCCCTCGCCGGTGTCCGCCCTCGCCGGCGAGGGCACCCTCGCCGGATCCGGCGAGGGCGGGGCCCCCTCGCCGGCGTCGGGCGAGGTGCCGACGCCGACGAGGGCCGCCCTCGCCGGATCGGCGAGGAGGCCCTCGCCCGCGTCCGGCGAGGGCGGGGCCCCCTCGCCGGCGTCGGGCGAGGTGCCCTCGCCCAGATCCGGCGAGGGCGGGGGCCCCCTCGCCGGCGTCGGGCGAGGGTGCCCTCGCCGGATCCGCGAGGAGGCCCTCGCCCGACGCCGACGAGGGCCGCCCTCGCCGGATCGACGAGGGCCGCCCTCGGCGGCGTCGGCGAGGGTGCCCTCGCCGGATCCGGCGAGGGCGGGGCCCGCCGCGCGTCGGGCGAAGGGTGCCCTCGCCCGACGCCGCGAGGGCGATCCTCGCCGGACGCCGGCTTCCCTCCGCCATGGCCGGCGGAGGGAAGAAAGAAGAAGAAGAAAAAAAAAGAAAAAAAAAACAAAAAGAAAAAAACAAAAAGAATAAGACGAAAATACCCTTAATGGGGTAAATGTGTCACAGTTAGCAAACTTCGGGGTTTTTCACGTCACAAAACAAAGTTCGGGGTAAATGTGTCACACCAGACAAAGTTTGGGGTTTTTTGTGGCTTTTTCCCAAAAGAAAATGACTTATTTTAGAAATTGTTCCCAAAAATAAGAAGTTAGTTTTTTCTACTTCTTATTTTTCTTCCAAATTTATTCCCCGGCTACAATTTTATTCCAGGGAATAGAACAATTAGTTGACTTTACTAAACTTTTTTTTTTTGAGGAATAAAAGAACAAAAAAACCAAGAAATAGAAATGTTACCATGCATGCTCTTAAATGGTCCAAAGAATTCTTTGCTTTGCTCTACTTCTATTCGATTATTACAATAACTCGTACATCATTGGTCAATACAACTTCATTTTGATTCACATTTTATAGGCACTAAACAATCTCATGTCAATAATGTAACAATCAAGCGAACACATGACCACGCCTCTGTTATGAATGCAACATACACCTCAGATGCGGTCTAAGAATTCATTGTCTACTAAGTAGAGACTCGCATAACAAAGGGCATCGCCCTAGATGCAGTTGATACAATTTCCCTATTTGTAGTCTGTGAGGTGCTGTTGTCCAATATTGCTTTATATTTGTAGGATGCGCCTAACTTGTATCCCATAGGATCTCCCGATCACTTCCGATAAACATAACATTACTCACAAGCTTTCATGTCATTTGAATCTTTTTTTATTTTGCTATGACAACTTTCTTCCCATTTTTGGGGTTCAAACTCTGATGGCGTCTTTGGACCCTTCATTCCCCTTGGCACTTGCCACCAACCGAGGTGTTTGTGGTGAATCCACTTCATTTCTATTGCAATTCAATATCCCCTCAATGCAACCCCTTGCTTTCGATACCTTATTAACACCATCTTGCTTTCGATACCTTATTAACACCATCTCTATGGGACAAATAATCAATAGCATGTTGCTATGAACTCAGGCATTAAACACACAATATAAAGTGATATTGGACGAGGGCAAATCGATGTACTGCTAAGTCACAAATGTTCGTAGCATTGAGCTAAGTCGCACTTGGACAAAGCGAAACATTCCCCATCCTCCCCCTACTTCCTGACACAGCTAAATATTCAATCTCAACGCTCTATAATGCATTGCTTCTTGTGAAATTTCTTGAAACTTGAAAGAAGTTCTGCGCAAGGGCCTGAGTGGGGATATCGGCCGTGGTGCCACAAGGGAATCTATCGCCTTCGCTGTTCGTCTAGCTGCTGCAAGCGACAGACCTAGAGGTTCGTAAATACTTTGTGTTCTCTCTCTTTTCTTCCTTTCTTCTCTTCCCTTGGCTAAGAGTAGACATATTCGTTTTATTAATAGAATGCCTATCATTGCTTTACTCTTGCAATGTAGGTTTTCTTCAATTGGCAGGTGGCATCAATGCTCACACAGTTGCCGGACTAAAAAAACATGGGCGAATCCCAACTAAATCTGCTTCTGGTGTTGCTTCTTCTGTCGTTCCTGTTCTCTCCGTGGTTTTCCTTTTTTTTCGTTCCTTTCTTTCTTTCTGTTTATATTTATCCCATCTCTCCTGGTACTAAGCTAATACCATTATGCATTAGAAGAGAACTTCAAAGATGGGCAATCAACAGTCAGATCGCTCAGGCCCTTGGATGCATTCGGTAGAGGTGTCAAAATGGGTCTTAGACCCATATATGACCAATTTTAATCATAAATAAGTCATATATATGTCACTTACTTTCTAAAGAAATTAGTCAAATGGGTTTAAAAATTGAAAACTTTAGATAAGGGTCTTAAATGGATTAGACTTAGAATTTGTTTCCAACCTCCAACCCAAGCTTGACAATCTCTCTCTTTCCTCTTTAATTTTATAAAAATCAAAATTATTATTATTTTTATATTTCATTTTTCTTTCCTTTTTTTTTTTTTTTTTGCCTTTCTTCTTCCTCCTTCCTTGCCGTGGCCCGCACGGCGACGGTCAACGACTAGACAGGCGAGGCTCAAGCTCGCCCGATTTGGCTAGCCTCAAGCTTGTTGGCATTAGGTGAGCTCAGTGAGCTCGAGGCTGACTTGTGGGCGGTCGTCAGCCGTCATCGTGATTGGTAGCTGGCCGAAGAAGGAGAAAAAGAAAAAAAAAGAAAGAAAGAGAAAAAGAGAAAATTTATATTTTTAAAAGTAAAATAATTAAAAATTCGATTTTTATAAAATAATTTTAAAAAAAAATTATAAAAATTGTCCATTAAATTTGTATTACATAAAATTATTTTAGCAATACTTTTTTTTTTTTTTTTATAAATATCATAAGAAATAAGCTTTCTTAGGTTTAGTTAAATAGTCGGGTATGGATTGGGTTGGGTGTGGGTAAAAAAATTTGCACTATAATAAATGAGTTAAATGGATTGATTTGGGCTGGATCATTCATGACCCGACTCAAACCCAACCCACCCGTTTGACAGATTTAGTGTTTAGTGCCTTTTTGATTTAAAAAAAATCTACGATTAGTAGTTTTTGGTCAAATTTGGCCGGAATGATTAAATTGGTAAATTTTCACAAGATAAATGATTCAATTAGTATAACTAAAAGGTTTGCAGCTGAATTTGTATAAATATAATATATTTATGACTTTTTTGTTAATTTTTCATTATAAAACCTCTTAATCTTCGTTGAGAGCAATGAGTCCTTAAATGAATTATAAGGTTGTGATCTCCCACCAGCTCAAATCAATCTGCTCTTGTTGATTTTTCTTCTTTCTTGTCATCTTATTTTAGGGATGTGACCTCCCACTGCATATGCTAATTACTACTTGCTTGACCGTGCAAGTCTTGGCACCCTGACGAGACATCTTGTCTTACGGGACAAATTGCCAAGAAAATCGACAACATTTACTTAACATTTATTCGGACCTGAATACGTCCTTAAAAAGTGAGAACTACCCTAAATGGGTGGGAGTGCTTAAATGAATTATAAGGTTGTGTCTCTCACCAGCTCAAACCAATATGCTCTTGTTGATTTTTCTTCTTTCTCATCATCTTAGTTTAGGGATGTGACCTCCCACTGCATACGCTTAATTACTACTTGCTTGACCGTGCAAGTCTTGGCAGGATGATGAAAGCGCCCCGACAAGGCATCTTGTCTTATGGGGCAAATTGCCAAGAAAATCGACCGCATTTACTTAGCATTTATTTGGACATGAGCATGTCCTTAAAAAGTGAGAACTACCCTGGTGGGTGGGAGTGCTTAAATGAATTATAAGGTTGCGTCTCTCATCAGCTCAAACCAATCTTTGCTCTTGTTGATTTTTCTTCTTTCTCATCATCTTATTTTAGGGATGTGACCTCCCACTACATACGCTTAATTACTACTTCCTTTACCGTGCAAGTCTTGGCAGGATGATGAAAGCACCCCGACAAGACTTCTTGTCTTATGGGGCAAATTGCCAAGAAAATCGACCGCATTTACTTAGCATTTGTCTGAAACTTTATAGGTGGGTCTAAGAAGATTCTCAAAGATCAATTTCGGACTGCAAAAGTCAGATCTAAACGTTGCGGTTTCGTTCTAATTCTTCCTCTATATTTGGATTGGTTTGTGCTGTTTCGATTTTCAAATCCTAATTCGAACTGAGCTGAATCGAGAGTTTCTTACTTTATCTAATTATTCTTTTTTCTTTTTCGAGTTTTAACTCAATGAAGGATAAAATGCCGATAATTTCTTGGAAATTCTCTCTTTCAAGTGAGTCTCTAAGTCTTCGGTATCCAATTACAATTCAATGGAAAATTGGGTCGCCACTGCATTGCTAGCAAATTTCTGTCACAACTTACTGAAAACCGTATGATTAGTTACTAACGATGTGATCACCACATAATTAACGACTATGAATAATATATATACCATTTAGCTTCTTAAAAGCTCGATCATTATTTATAAAGGTTGTCATCAAGCTATGAAGCTCATCATCTTGCTGCAAAACGTCATCTAAATGCATATTCTCTTTACCAGACTTTTTACCAGACTTCTACCAGACTTTTATTGAACACAAAATTTTAAAATGTCCTCAAATATATAAAATATAGGATTGAGAACTTAAAAATTATTTTAATTTTATTAGAAAAGTTGATAAGCGACCTTCTGTTTTATTATAAGATATTGAAACCCAAGGGCCGAATTAAAAAGTTGGTACATACTTATGATGGCGAGAGTCGAAGCCTGAGTTAATAAGTTAATGGCTTGAGACGCATATCGTATATAAAAATATTATAGAGAGAAATTTCCAAGGTTATTAACGGATGAAATTCATCAATAAGTGATTTTCTCGTAAGTAATTGCTGGCCGTTTCGTAAGTAACTGCCAAGTAACGACCGGCAATTACGGTCCAATATCATGTTTTGGAAATGTTCAGCCATAGAATGCGTCTGGTCTTGTCCTTTCCCTATCAACTTTTAGTTTTTGCATTGACATGAATGCACGAAAAGAAAAAATTGCCATGCACAGAAGCGACATCCCCAATATACTTAGTATAAAAAATCAATAGGTATTGAAAATAAGTCTCGAGTTTGATGATGAATGAAACCGGATTGACGAGAATATGTGAATTCGACCTGCGTTCTGAACAGATGAAATAATTATTCAGCTTTAGAAATTCTTCTCATGGCTGAACGTGCAGCATTAAATGAAGAACATCTTTTCTTCATTTGTTTACTGATGTTCTTGACTTTCACTCCATCCACGTCGCTCTCTCCCATTCCCTTCTTTTGTCTTTGTTAATAATTGAAGAAAGAGAAAGTAAGGGCCCATGTGCAAGAACGTCATAGTTTTCTTCCCCTCATTGATGCATGCACATTACCTCTGTGTTTTCTTTCATCTGAAGAAGGCTTCTCGCGTTGCAATAAATGATAAGACTCTCTTTTGTACTATAAGAGAGAGAGAGACGTCCAACTGAGAAGGAGCGCACCAAGTTCCCTTGATGGCCGAGAGAGCGCCAAATAGGGAAAGGAGAAGACTGGACTTTTTCTTATTCACACGGAGGGAGAGACATTTTTTCAAACTCTAGAATCCTAGATTAATCTTTAGGAGATTATTTGAAAGGTAATAACAGCTCATTTTGTCACAAGTGGTCTAGTCTCTAGCTCAAAGTAGCTCGTCTTCTCGATGAGTAGCGAAGAAAGATTAAAGTAAAATATGCCAAGTTTGCCTTACCAACTTTCATAAAATAAGTTTTGGAACATTTCCTTATTTAAATGATGGACTCTCAAATGAGTAATGCATTTGGAAAATGGAACGAGCACAGCACAAGACTTCGTCACACGGGGAATTGTCATTGGTTCGTCTCATGCAAGTGTTTAGGACCAGCTGGTGTCAACTCCATAACTTGAACTTAGCCCATAACATTTGACCAAAAGGGAAAAAAAAAAAAAACTAAAAGCGAAAAGACCCATCTTGCTTCTCCTTATATGCCCGCGGCAACCCATCAAATTTAATCATCAAGAAAATTACATGTATACGAAGAGAGTTGAAGGAAGAACCATGGTCATCCATGAGCTTCTCTTGAAAGTTGTAGTGCTTGGGGCTTTATTGGGTCCATACCACCATCACATAGCAGAAGCTGATGATTTATTGACGAAGCCCGGATGCCGAAGGTCCTGCGGACAACTTGTGATTCCATATCCCTTTGGATCGAGCCACAGTAGTTCTGACTGCCGCATCAATCGCCCATCTTTTACTGTCTATTGTGACGACTCTACCAAACCTCCCGTACCTTATCTCTATAATAGAAGTTCTAACTTGCAAATACGCAACATTTCTGTCGAGGGCCACAAGATGCGATTAACTGTTCCGATCGGTCGAGATTGCTATAACGCTTCCGGGTATGATGGCTCTTCGAGCAATTACCCATCGCTCTTCCTACCTGAATTCCCCTTATCCAGCACCAAGAACAAGTTCACTGCCGTTGGTTGCGACACCTTAGCCGCCTTCCAGGACGTCCTTGGGAAGAACCCTTTCGGATGTATGTCTTTGTGTGGCAATGATTCGGAGATCAACAATGGGTCGTGTAGCGGTATCGGTTGCTGCGAGACGAGCATCCCAAGGAACACCTTCAACTACAGCATCTCGATTTGGAGCTCTTCCAATCATTCCGATCTCCTGGATTTCAATCCTTGCAGCTATGCCTTCGTCGCAGAAGTCGGATCCTACAACTTCTCGGTTGGCGACATTAAGCAGCTTAAATTCAAAGATCGCCCCCTTGTTGTCGACTGGGCAATAGGGAATAAAAAATGTGAGGAGGCCAAGAAGAACAGCACAAGCTACATGTGCACCAAGAACACCAATTGCACTGATGCTGAAAACGGATCTGGGTACAAGTGCACTTGCTTAGAAGGTTACCGAGGCAATCCTTACCTCGAGGATGGTTGTCATGGTAAGTTGATAACATCGACTTTTTCTAATTTGTCCTTTGTATTAATAAGATCCGAGAAGATAGATACATTTAATGTGTGTGTTTAATTTATGTAGATATTGATGAATGTGCGGATCCAACATTAAATCTGTGTGAGGGAAAGTGTCATAATTTTGAAGGGAGTCATATATGTTCATGCCCAAAGGGTTATCATGGTGATGGCAAGAAGGGCGGTGGAGTTGGACAAGTATGCATTGCTAATCCATCACAATTGATGAAGATTTTGGTTGGTAAGTTCTTTCATTTTACTTGGACTTCTCTACTTAAAAAAATATACTGTTATCCTAGCTGATTTCGAGAATTTATTCTTTAATCTGTCTGTGATTTAGGAGGAAATTAACTGTTTACATCACGATTGAGCTCTTTTGAGATTCAAAAGTAGATTAATTTCACTCTTGTCAACGTCTGAACTCTTCAAGCATTTTTTGACTTGGTGACCTTGGGCCTTGGGTAACTGTGAATACATCTTCCATCTATTGAGATCAGCTTGCGAATGCTGATATTGCTAGCGTAAGACTTGTAGTTGCGTGATCTTCATTGCCTGCTTGTAGCGCCGAGTCGCAAGGTTGTGGGATTGCATTAGTCATAATAATGACCTGAAAAACCACACGTCACATAAATTGCTTTTTCTATATGTATACATATGTATGTATGTATGTATGTATAGAAGACTTGGAGCATGACAAGGATTTGTTCAGCAGGCCTTCTTTATCATATCGTTTTTTTTTTAATTATGAGCAGTGCTAATATAACGGGTACTGTAATTGCTTCAAAGTGATGGTGTATTCTGAGCCACCACCGCAATTTCAAGAAAAATCGGCCACCGAATGTTTACAGTCTCTTCGACTGCTTTTTATAAAGAAAATAAGACAATCCCTTGAGAAGGAAATGAAAATTAAAACTATTTTTTGTTCTTCCTGACTACATCTCTTGAATCTCAACCTTCATCTCATCTTTCCTCTATGAACAATCTTGCATTATGATCAGTTTTTTGTTTGTACTCAATTTTGCATTTTGTTCTATAGAGAACAGTGTTGTGACAATTTAGTCATAAACTTTTTGATTTAGTGCCAATTCAGTCATTTCGACTAATTTTGGAAGAATATTGCTGATGTGGGCGCTGGCCGGTCTACGTAGCACCACCGGCATTTATTTGGACAATTTTTAATAATATTTTTAAACAATTTTTTTTATTTTTCTGATTTTTTTTTCTTTATTCCTTTCTTCTTCATTTTGCTGGTGACTGGCATTGGCCATGGCCTGGCAGGCTAGCCTCGCCTAGGCGAGGATGGCCGTCGCCTGCCAAAGGCCATGGCCAGTGCTGGACGTGGAGGGTGGTGGCTTCATGGGCAGTGGTGGGGAGGACGGTGAAGGAGAAGAAGATGTAAAATGAATTTTGGAGGAACAATGTCGTTTTACAAAACTATCACTCCATGCGGACTTTTTTTTTTTAAAGGCCACATCAGATAAAACTTTTAATTATAAAAGCCATGCAATTTTTCTAACTGAAATTTCTCGTTGAAGGCACTTACGTGATTGTTTTTTCTCTTAAGTGAGTCGACAAAAACATTCAACACTAAAGCGAACGTTGTACGTAATTTTAGATGCTTCTGAACGTCGTACACAATTTTGGATGCTTCTAATATCTTTCTCCCATGCTTTCAAATTGACTAAATCTTTCCTCAAGTTAGCTAAACAAAACTTAAGGTGGGGAGAGAATGACAGTCCTATCACGTAAGCATTGTTGAATAATTCTATTGTCGGGAATGGCAAAACAAATTAAGAACTAAATCATGAAATATATGTCATCATTGAGCAATTAAACAATACGAGGTTCATAGTAAGCTACATCAAGAAAATATGAAGGGATTTTACCAATATTCTTTCCTCATTAACCGTAAAAACTTTATATAGGAATTGATCAAATTCTGACTCAAATTTTCAAACTTGCCAATATACATCACTAACTTCGGCAGTTATCCCAAATCTGACGTGCCATTAGCTTGAAATATTTACAAAATTTTAGTACGCCAATATTGTCTCTTTATTACCTATGACACTTCTTTTACTCCTTAACTCTTTAGGTCATTTCTATCTTCTCACAATCATTAATTATGCTTATTGAGTTTTTAAGACTTGATATTATTGTGTGGCGTGAAAAAGTAGTAGTTAAATCCGCGTACTTGCGAGGACGTTGATGGGATAAAAAGAACTTGCTCCACATTAGGCGTGAAGTGGATATGGAACATCCTTTTAGTTTTTGGACAAACAATATTTATCACGATATTATTTAGATAGCTAGCTGATTATTAGCGACACGACAACATTTATCCAAGGTGACGATACAAGTAAAAGAGGAAGATATAAGCAGCCTTCGCACTGAATATTAATCCATTTTAAAAATTTCCTCAAAGGTAGTAGTCCTTGCCATTTTCATGTCAACAGAAGTGATCCAGATGGGTATAGAGATGGGACTTGTACTTGAGTTATTTAAAATCATGCATAGTTTAATGAAAAAGTCTCTATAAATGTAGGCTGTAAATGAGGTGAATTTGGTTGCGTAAGACCTAGAAAACTGTAAGCAAGTTATACAATAGGACCATGGGAAAGAAAAGTATTCTTGTAGTTAGTTTGAGTTTATACTTTTATAAGTTCTTTCATGTCGAATTAAACTTGTTGAACTGGTCACCTTTTTTGTAGACCGGGACAATCGTGGTTTTCTTCATTTTTTGAGAATTAGCTCAACCAAATCCATTTTCCTAATTCAGGCTCAAATTGTATCGAAACTACTAAGTTTTTTTTGAGGGAACCTCACGATATAATTCTATAGAAAGTTTGAATGCGTGGCCGCTTTTACATTGTGCAATGAGTCGTTGTGCAGTTCATCATGTGGTTAATTATTCTAAAAACTGGTGTTGTATACAGGTATTGCTATGGGCATAATAGTGCTACTTTTCAGCATAGGCTTTCTCTATTTCGGATACAAGAAAAGGAAGCTCATCAAGCTCAAAGAACAATACTTCAAGCAAAATGGCGGCTTAGTCTTGCAACAACAATTACAAGAATGTGATAGAACCGCAAAAGCTGCTAAACTGTTTAGCGCTGAAGAGCTAGAGAAGGCCACCGACGATTATGATGAGAGAAGAATAATTGGCCGAGGAGGGCATGGTACTGTTTACAAAGGGTTGTTGCCAAATAATATGGTAGTTGCGATTAAGAAGTCTAAGTTCGTGGACCAGAGCCAAATTGAAGAGTTCATCAACGAGGTCATTGTGCTTTCTCAAATTAATAATCGTAACGTGGTCAAGCTTTTGGGATGTTGTTTGGAAACCAAGGTGCCTTTATTGGTGTATGAGTTCATCGACAATGGAACTCTCTTCGACCACCTCCACAACCCAAACAAGTCATTGAAGTTGTCTTGGGAGACTCGATTGAGAATTGCTTTAGAAACTGCTGGAGTCCTATCATACTTGCACTACACGGCTTCCACTCCCATAATCCATCGAGATGTCAAGTCAGCAAATATCCTTTTGGATGCTAACTATACGGCCAAAGTATCTGACTTTGGAGCGTCAAGATTAGTCCCACTTGATCAAAAACAATTGTCCACTATGGTTCAAGGAACAATGGGATATTTAGACCCTGAATACTTCCACACAAGCCAATTGACAGAAAAGAGTGATGTTTATAGCTTTGGAGTTGTGCTAGTTGAACTATTGACGGGGAAGAAGGCGCTTTCTTTTGACCGACCAGAAGAAGAGCGGAGCTTGGCAGCGTACTTTCTTTCATCATTAAAAAATGACAAGTTGTTTCA
Source organism: Eucalyptus virginea (assembly GCA_014182375.1). Taxonomy (NCBI): domain Eukaryota; kingdom Viridiplantae; phylum Streptophyta; class Magnoliopsida; order Myrtales; family Myrtaceae; genus Eucalyptus; species Eucalyptus virginea. The sequence goes on from CM024514.1 coordinate 1,985,962, forward strand.
GATTGTTGAGGAAGTTATTGCAAATGAAGAAAACAATGAGCAGGTGAGGGAAGTTGCCAATCTTGCGACGAGATGCTTGAAAATAAAAGGAGAGGAGAGGCCGACCATGAAGGAAGTAACAATGGAATTGGAGGGACTTAGAGCGATGGTTAATCATCCATGGGTCAGTGGTATCAATGTGGATCGAGAAGAAACATTTCATTTGCCGGAAGAAAAGACTTAAGTGTAAATGGATAGTATTGGGACCACGAGCACTGGGTACACAGATAGCATGAAAAAGCATGTCACGCCTTTGTTTAGTAGCAGGAGATGACAATAATTATGTTTTTGATACATGTTTGGGTATGTTGTGATGAATGTTACGGTTGCGCTAGATCTCCATTGACTGCACTAGTCTTTCGGTTCTTTGGCGTCGAAACTAGTTCATCAAACGGTTTCTATGCGTGGAAGGGAACTCTTGAAAAGTCTAGCCTTATAATAAAGTCAGTGTAGGGATTCAGTAAGTGTTTCTGTGAATGCAGGATAATTTATCTTTAGAAAGCTCGGTGTAGACATGGTTTCCTCCTTTTACTGCTTCTTGGTGGTGCTTTTAAGATTTGGGAGTTATATTGTCTTTTGAGTGTACCGAAGTTAAAATGACATGGAAGTGCAGATTTCTGTTTGATCGCCATTGTGGTGTGTCAAACTTGAATGGATCTTTTTTGCCAGGTAATTCCACGGTCTAGCCTGACCGTCATACAATGAAACTTTTCTTTTCCGAAGTTCCTCTCCCGCCGTGTTCAATGGTGGACTAACAATAGGACCTCCGTCTCGAAGCAACAACCGATTAGGTTAACCACATTGCGCTGATTAATTTGGGAGAGGATGATCAGCTCGTTAATGAATTCTTCGACCTGACTTCGGTCCAAAATCTTCGCCTTCTTGATGGGGACAACCGTGTTGTTTGGTAAGATCCCTTGACATACTGTTCCTTGGCCTCCCTGGCCTATGTTAGTGGTCCGTGGCCTTCTTGAGCCCTTCATCGGTGAAGATTCTCGCTGATTCAGCGGAGCCTTCGTGCTCAGAAACAAGTCTCTGCAACATGAGGCGGCCCCCATTTTCTAAGAAGAACTTCTCTCTTTGTCTGCCGATTTTTCTTTGTCTAAGCCCCCAATATAACCAGGAAACACCCAAAAGAATCAGCAGGAAGCTTATGCTCACGCCTAGGAAAAGACTTTACGTTCGGTGCACAAACAAATCAGTTGCGTATCACCCCACATAAGGTTCACACACGTGACACACCCCACATATGAAAAAAGAAATGAAATATATTTGGTATAGAAATATGCTTAACTTCCTTTTTCATTACTCATACAATCTTGTGTTAATTAACTTCTGTCCTTTTTTTTTTTTAATAAAATTTTCTCCATCAACTTGAAGCCTTTTCATTTAGACAAACCTTGATAACAGGGTGCGTCTTTTGGAAGAAAATTTTATTAAAAAGGAAAATATTTTCCGAAAAATTATATTTCAGGAAAATGGCTAGTTTTATTTTGTTTGGTGATATATAATTGAAAAAATCTTCTGGTGTTTGGATTTCATTTGGAAAATGATTTTAATCTCATGCAAAAAAAAAATCATTTAAAATATGATATTTATTTTTTCTTTTCTTTCTCCTTCGCTAGTCGCTGGGCCTTGATGACAATCACAATAGGCCATTGGCGCCTTCGTCGAGGCTCGACAAGGGTTGACCTAGCCTGCCGTGGGTGAGGTGTTGGCAGTGGAATCCACTTCATTTCTATTGCAATTTGATATCCCCTCAATGTAACCGAACGCTTTTGATACCTAATTGATACCATCTCTATCGGACAAATAATTAGTAGCGTATCGGTATGAACTCATGCATTAAACACATAATATAAAGTGATATTGGACGATGACAAATCAATGAACTGCTAAGTCACAAATGTTGGTAACATTGAGCTAAGTCAAAAATCTCAGACAAAGCTAAAAATTCCACATCCATCCCCCATTTTTCCTCCGCTCTTCCTACTTCTTGGACACAGCTAAGTCTTCACAATAAACGCTATATAATGCATAAGGAATTGCAAGGCCAGTGATGGGGCAACGCGAATATTGAGTGGGATCCTCGGCCAAACCATTGTGGAGAGGATAGGCATTATCCTTAAGCCTTCTAACCATCCAAAAATCCTCGATTTGGAATCGCTCTCTAAAACCTTTTGTTGTTTGAGATGATGTTTCTCTCAACTATCATACCTCCATGTTGAAACCCAAATTAATGCAGACGATGACTATATGACAAGAAAATAGAGGCAGATGGTTAGGCAATGACTGACTCAAGTGCCTTCCTCTATTGGTAGAAGGTGTCTAGAAGCAGTTTTGACTGTATCGTTAATGGGGGATTAGCACCAAAAATTAAATTTGTGAGCTATATCTGTGATCTTGTATATGTCATATCTTCATTCAGGACCGTGATATTTCTATTTAGAATAGATGTTCAGTAACAAACTCGGCTTGGTGCATCAATGTAAACTATTCCTAATAATCTTGTACTTGCTGCTTCTGTGAATTCATAAGAGGGTGATGTTGCATTAGGAATAAGAAAAGGTTTGAAACAATAAAATTTTAGCAAATCAACTGGTCATTTACTGTGCCGAGTCTAGACAAATTGTGAAATGTGGGCAAAGCTTCCCTCTCTGGGAGAATACGTCTGATTATGTTCCAGGAACCACATCTATACTGTCAAATAGTAAGCAAGCAAGCTGTGTGGACGCTTTCTGCTTGAGAAGGCATGCATCATAGTCCTAATCATAACTCATTGTTTCATGTATTGTTTAGTACTATGCTGCACTTTTACAGTGATGGAATCTTGTCTGAGTTAAATTTCGTTTATCCCTTCATTCTGAGTTGGATTGAGGATCTTATAAAAGAATTGGTAAAGATGAGATTTTAGATGCTATTCAATTTGACCTTGTAGCATGCGCATTTCCTTGCTTGTAAAACACATGTTTCTAGTTCAAAATTGCAATTTATGTGCACATAATTCCATTCAAGAAGAAAGCCTACCATTCATTTTTCGCCAGTAGCTTTACTCTTTTTCCCTTTTGGCAGACTTGACAATTGAGACTGAGGGTTGAAGCCTCTTCGTCGAATTAAATTAGGTGGCTCTGTGGTAGGCTGCTGCCAGAAAGACGGGTCCCGGTTGGTGATCGAACGGCCTTTTTGTTTTTTGTTTTTTTCGCCTACTTTGTAAAATTGTTCATTAAACGGTCTTCAGTCCTATTGTATACGGATAATTTTCTATCAGGGGACATGGTAAAATGTGTTCTCTCGTTCCCCTCTTTAATTCTATCGTTTTGTGTGGAAATTCATGTTCTTCCACAGCACTTTTCAGCCAAAAGGAGAATGTGGAACCCATCGCCCGTTATCCGACCCTCCCCTTTAGGCGAGGTGATAGTTGGCAGCCGTTGCCGTTGCCGTTGCCTAGGGTGGTGATGATGGTCCCGAGTCTTTCCATGTTAACCGGCGAGGGTCGTGGCTGTTGCCGCCCATGATCCGGAGTTCAGTTCCGACTATTGGCAATCACTACTAGCAAGGGCCATTGCGATTGTTGGTTGCCCCCCATTGTCTCCCTCCTATATCTATGTAGTTTCCCACTTTGTTCAATGCGTTAAATACTTGTTTAAATGATGGGATAACTAGAGGTCATTGGTGTTAATTAGCCACATCAGTAGTTGTGATTAAATTAACTGCGATTTCAAAATGGGTAACTAGTTTGGCTAAAATTAACACGAAAAGTTGAATATGGGAATTCGACAATTAAATAAATTTGATGAATTGTGTATAAATTAGTTTTAATTAAAAAAATTCTTTCATTTCTCAAACTCTTGAGAAATAAGTAGACACTTAAATGCTCCAAAGTATTCTTTAACATAACATGATAAGATCTTACTCCCTTCTTATATCAATGAAACATAAGTTTATTATATATAAAAATAAAAAACTATTGGTCACTTAAACAGTTGCAACTCTGCTTCGCTTCAATTAGATTATTACAATAATTCGCACCACTGATTGATACAACTTCATTTTGACTCACATGTTATAGGCACTAAACAATCTCATATCAATAATGTAACAATCAACGACCGTATCACTACTTGTATGTTTTGAATGCAACATATACTACAGACAAGGTCTAAGAATTCATTGTCTACTAACTGGAGACTCATATAACAAAGGGCATCGCCCTAGATGCAGTTGATATAATTTTCCTATTTGTTGTATGTGAGTGCCATCGTCCAAATCACTTTATATTTGTAGGATACGCCCAATTTGTATCCCACAGGATCTCGCAATCACTTTCAATAAACATTAGTCATAGGCTTTCTTTGAATCTTTTTTTTTTCAGCTATGACAACTTTCTTCCCATTTTTGGGGTTCGAATCCTCATTGCATCTTTGGACCCTTCATTCCCCTTGGCACATGCCACCGAACTGAGGTGCTCATGGTGAATTCACTTCATTTCTATTGCAATTCAATATCCCCTCAATGTAACCTATTGCTTTAGATACCTTATTAATACCATCTCTACAGGACAAATAATCAATAACATGTTGGTATGAACTTAGGCATTAAACGAACAATATAAAGTGATATTGGATGAGGGAAAATCAATGTACTGCTTAGTCACAAATGTTCGTAGCATTGAGCTAAGTCGCAAATCTTGGACAAAGCTAAACATTCCTCCCCCCCCCCCCCCACATTTTCCTCACCTCCCCCTACTTCTTGGACACAGCTAAATATTCAATCTCAACGCTATATAATGCATTGCTTCTTGTGAAATTTCTTGAAACTTGGAGGTAGTTCTGCGCAAGGGCCTGCCACAAGGGAATCTATCGCCTTCGCTGCTCGTCTGGCTGCTGCAAGCGACAGAGCTAGAGGTTTGTAGATATTTTATGTTCTCTCTTTTCTTCCTTTCTTTTCTTCCCTTGGCTAAGAGTAGACACGTTCGTTTTATTAATAGAATGCCTGTCATTGCTTTACTCTTGTAATGTAGGTTTTCTTCAATTGGCGGGTGGCACCAATGCTCACAGAGTTGCCGGATTAAAGAAATATGGGCTAATCCAAACTAAATATGCTTCTGGTGTTGCCTCTTCTCTCGTTTCTGTTCTTTCTGTGGTTTTCCTTTTTTTTTTTTTTTTCTGTTTATATTTATCCCATCTCTTCTGGTTTTAAGCTAATACCCTTATGTATTACAAGAAAACTTCAAGGATGGGCAATAAACAGTCGGATCGCTCAGGCCATTGGATGTGTTTGGTGCCCTTTTGATTTAAAAATTACCTATAGTTAGTAGTTTTTGGTCAAATTTGGCTGGAAGGATTAAATTGATAAATTTTTAAAAGGTTTAGGACATAATTAGCATAACTGAAAGATTTACAACTAAATTTGCACAAATATAATAGGTTTATGATTTTTTTGTTAATTTTTCATTATAAGAGCTCTTAGTTTTCCTTGAGGGCAATGAGTGCTTTAATGAATTATAAGGTTGTGATCTCCCACCAGCTCCAACCAATCTGCTCTTGTTGATTTTTCATTCTTTCTCATTATCTTATTTTAGGGATGTGATCTCCCACCGCATACGCTTAATTAATACTTGCTTGACTTTCCAAAGCTTGGCAAGAAAATGAAAGCACCCTCGTGACACATATTGTCTCACGTGGCAAATTGCCAAGAAAATCGACCGCATTGACTCAGCATTTACTTGAAACTTTACCGGTGAGTTTGAGAAGATTCTCAAAATCAATTTCGGACTGCAAAAGTCAGATCTAAATGTTGCGGGTTTTATTCTAATTCTTCTTCTATATTTGGGTGGGTTGGTGCTGTTTCCATTTTCAAATATGAATACGAATTGACCTGGATCGAGGGTTTCTTGCTTTATCTAATTATTCTTTTTTTTTTAAATATTTAATTCAATGAAGGATAAGATACCGATATTTTCTTGGAAAGTCTCTCTGTTAGTTAAGTCTCTAAGTACTCGGTATCTAATTACAATTCAATGGAAAATAGGGTTGTCACTGCATTGCTAACAAGTTTCCGTCACCACTTACTGAACAGCATATGATTAATTACTAATGATGTGATCACTGCATAATTAATATAGTCGAGACTTTGAATAATGTATATACTATTTAGCTTCTTAAAAGCTCGATCATCATTTATGAAGGTTGTCATCAAGCTATGAAGCTCATCATCTTGTTGCAAAACGTCATCTAAATGCATGTACTCTTCACCAGACTTTTATTAAACACGAATTTTAAAATGTTGTCAAATATATAAAATATAGGATTGAGAACTTAAAAATTATTTTAATTTTATTAGAGGCGACCTTTTGTTTTATTATAAGATATCGAAACCCAATGGCCCGAATTAAAAAGTGGGTAGATACATATGATGGCGAGAGTTGAAGCCCTAGTTAATAAGATAATGACTTGGGATGCACATCGTATATAAAAATAAATATAAAAATATTATAGGGAGAAATCTCCGAGGTTATTAATGGATGAAATTTGTCAACAAGTGATTTTCTCGTAAGTAGTGACCGGCAATTACGGTCCAATACCATATTTTGGAAAGTTCAGCCATAGAAAGCGTCTGGTCTTGTCCTTTTCCTATAAACTTTTAATAAGAAAAAATTGTCATGCACAGAAGTGCCATCCCCAATATACTTGGTATAAAAAATCGACAAGTATGTCTCAAATTTCAGCCGTTCAATAAAATCAGACTCATGGGAATATGTGAACTTGACCACAAACTGCGTGTGCTCTGAGCAGACGAAATAATTATCCAGTTTTAGAAATTCTTCTCATGGCTGAACATGCAGCATTAAATGAAGAACATCTTTTATTCATTTGTTCATTGATCTTATTGACTTTTTGCTCCATATGCGTTGCTTTCTCCCCTCCCCTTCTTTCGTCTCCGTTAAAAATTGAAGAAAAAGCCCATGTGCTAGAACGTCTTAGTTTTATTCCCCTCATTAATGCACGCCCATTTCCTTTGTCTTGTCTTTAATCTGAAGAAGACTTCCTCGTGTTGCAATAAATGATAGAGACTCTTTTGTAGTATAAAAGAGAGAGACGTCCAATAGAGAAGGAGCGCGCCAAGTTCCCTCGGTGATCGAAAGAGCGCTGAAGCCCTTGAGAAGAGAGAATTCTGAGACTGCACAAAAGAGTGTGCAAAGAGTTCTTCCGGTGAGGATTTTCTCATTATAATTACACCTGAATGATTTTGACTAGATAAATTCTTGTGAATTCCAAATTTCTCGATTGAGATTTCATTAAAAATTATAAAAGGCTAAATACCGTGTGAGTTATTAGGTATAATTGGGGATTGAGAAATATTGAGTGAGTGTTTGAGTGCTCGAATGATTGTAATATCCAATGTATCGCCTGTTTTTTATAGTGAAATTCCTATTGCTCTTTCCATGGATATAGGTTCCAATATTCAGACCGAACCACATAAATCTGATGTTCGATTCTCTTTCCTTCCTTCCAACTATTTACCGATTCGCTCGCTAGGCCCTCCATATTCCGTAACAATAGAGAAAGGAGAAGACCGGACATTTTATTACTCCCATGGAGAGAGTGACATTTTTTCAAACTCTAGAATCCTAGATTAATCTTTCGGAGATTATTTGAAAGGTAATAGCAGCTCATTTTGTCACAAGTGGTCCAGTCTCTAGCTCAGAATAACTCGTCTTCTTGATGAGTAGTGAAGAAAGATTAAAGAAAAATATGTCAAGTTTACGTTACCAACTTTCATAAAATAAGTTTTGGAACATTTCCTTATTTAAATGATGGACTCTCAAATGATTAATGCATTTGGAAAATGGAACGAGCACTGCACGAGGCTTCGTCAGACGGGGAATTGTCATTGGTTCGTCTCATGCAAGTGGTTCGGACCAGCTGGCGTCAACTCCATGACTTGAACTTAGCCCATAACATTTTACCACAGGAAAAAAAAAAAAAAAAACTAAAAGCGAAAAGACCCATCTTGCTTCTCCTTATATGCCCGCGGCAACCCATCAAATTTAACCATCAAGAAAATTACATGTATACGAAGAGAGTTGAAGGAAGAACCATGGTCATCCATGAGCTTCTCTTGAAAGTTGTGGTGCTTGGGGCTTTATTGGGTCCATACCACCATCACAAAGCAGAAGCTGATGATTTAATGACCAAGCCTGGATGCCGAAGTTCCTGCGGACACCTTGTGATTCCATATCCGTTTGGATCAAGTGACAGTAGTTCCGATTGCCGCATCGATCACCCATCTTTTACTGTCTATTGTGACAACTCTACCGATCCTCCCATACCTTACCTGGAAAATAGAAGTTCCAACTTGCAAATACGCGACATTTTTGTTGAGGGCCATGAGATGCGATTAACCGTTTGGACCGGTCGAGATTGCTATAACGCTTCCGGGTATGATGGCTCTTCGAGCAATTACCCATGGATTTACCAACCTGAATTCCCCTTATCCAGCACCAAGAACAAGTTCACTGCCGTTGGTTGCGACACGTTAGCCGCCTTCCAGGACCGCCGTGGGGAGTACTCTTTCGGATGTATGTCTTTGTGTGGCAAGGATTCGGAGATCAACAATGGGTCGTGTAGCGGTATCGGTTGCTGCGAGACGAGCATCCCAAGGAACACCTTCAGCTACAACATCTCGATTTGGAGCTTTTCCAATCATTCCGACCTCCTGGATTTCAATCCTTGCAGCTATGCCTTCGTCGCAGAAATCGGATCCTACAACTTCTCGGTTGATGACCTTAAGCTGCTTAAATTTAAAGATCCCCCTCTAGTTCTCGACTGGGCAATAGGGAATCAAACATGTGAGGATGCCAAGAAGAACGACACAAGCTACATGTGCACCAAGAACACAAATTGCACTGACGCCCAAAACGGATCTGGGTACAAGTGCACTTGCTTAGAAGGTTACCGAGGCAATCCTTACCTCGAGGATGGTTGTCATGGTACGTTGATAACATCGACATTCTCTAACTTGTCCTTTCTATTAATAAGATCTGCGAAGATAGATACATTTGATGTGGGTATTTAATTTATGTAGATATTGATGAATGTGTGGATCCAACGTTAAACCGGTGTGAGGGAAAGTGCCATAATATTGAGGGTAGTTATACATGTTCATGCCCAAATGGTTATCATGGTGATGGCAAGAAGCGTGGTGGAGGTGGACAAGGATGCATTGCTAATCCATCACATTTGATGAGGATTTTGGTTGGTAAGTTCTTTCATTTTACCTGGACTTCCCTGCTTAGAAAAATATTCTATTATCCTAGCTGATTTTGAGAATTTATACTTTAATCTGTCTGTGGTTTAGGAGGAAATTAACTATTTACATCACGATTGAGCTCTTTTGAGATTCAAAAGTAGATTAATTTCACTCTTGTCAATGTCCGAATTCTTTGAGCATTTTTTGACTTGATGACCTTGGGCCTTGGGTAACTTTGAATGCATCTTCCATCTATTGAGGTCAACTTGCAAATGCTGATATTGGTAGCGTATGACTTGTGGTTGCGTGATCTTCATTGCCCGCTTATAGCGCTAAGTCGCAAGGTAGTTGGATTAAATTAGTCATAACATTGACCTGAAAAACCACACGTGACAAAATTGCCGTTTCTATATATATGTACGTATGTATAGAAGACTTGGTGCATGTCAACGATTTGTTCAGCAGGCCTTCTTTATCATATCGTATTTTTTAATTATGAGCAGTGCTAATATAACAGGTACTGTAATTGCTTCAAAGTGATGGTGTATTCAGAACTGCCACCACAATTTCAAGAAAAATTGGCCACCGAATGTTTACAGTCTGTTCAACTGCTTTTTACAAAGAAAATTAGACAATTCCTTGAGAAGGAAATGAAAAGTAAAAGCTATCCTTTGTTCTTCCTGACTGCATCTCTTGAATTTCAATTTTCATCTCATCTTTCCTCTGTGAACAATCTTGCATTGTAATCAGTTTTTTGTTTGTACTCAATTTTGCATTTTGTTCAAAACCTCATAAAATAAAAAATTTCTCGTTCCACAACCTTTACCCTCAGAGAACAGTGTTGTGCTAATTTAGTTATAAACCTTTTGATTTAGTGTCAATTCAGTCATTCCGGCTAATTTTGATTGGATCTGGTGATGTGGATGCCGGCTGGTGTATGTGGCACTACCGGTATTTACGTAGATAATTCTTAATAATATTTTTTTAGCTATTTTTCTTTTTCTTAATTTTTTTCTCTTTTTTCTTTATTTCTTTCTTGGGAAAATTCTAAAAAGGGACCTGAAGTGCCCTCTTTCTCTCAAATAAGGACTTGAAGTGGACATTGTTTCAAAAGTTGATTTCCACCAGAGTTTGAGGCTGCCTGTGAACCTCGTGACGAAGTTGTAAAGGACATCATTCATATCATGGTTGGTGCTGAATTGAGTATTCAACCATATAAGAAATTCTTCAAGTCTTTCTGGCCATTTATGATAAGGAATATCATCGATGGTGAAAAACTGTTTTGATGCTATGGATACATGCTGTGCAGAATTGCTTGTCTGAACATTTTCTGGCTCAGAATAGTTTGATTCCAACTCATCATCTGGAGGATCAGCCATGAATATTGATGAAGTTACTGGCGCAATAGGGAGAGAATCAACTATAGAAATTGAGAAGAATGAAGAGGAGGAAAGAGATACTGAATCTGATTCGGTATCAGGAAAAGTTTGCTCGACTGGGAACATAATCTGTTTTTTTGGTATGACAAGATCAGGCTGTTGAATAGTAAGATCAGGTTCCTGAGTACCCAAGTCCTTTAGAAAAGATTCTAATGGATTGGATAACATCATCCGATATGCTCTTTCTCTTATAACAATTGAACTTGATTCTGTAGGCGGCATTTTTTCTTTTCCTTTGTCCTTCTGCAGGTTTTTGAGACAATTTCGTACTTCTGCCATATCTAGTTTTTTCCTGAAGGGATCTTATGGAATGGCAGCAAAAATAGACGTCTGTGGTGGTAGAGGCAAATACCCAGTTCTGACAGAGGGTGCCAGTGGGTCGAAAGGTCTAAACCTTCCTTCTTCGAAAAGTTGGATTTGCCTCTTGAGTTTTTCTATCTCTGGCTTTGGGCTTTCAAGATAATGATACCCAAGATGTTGTCCTGATTCCAAGGCATGAAGCCTTTTCTGGAACTCAGAAAGTATCTTTTTGGTGGTTTTATCATACCTTCGGAGATCTTGTTGCACATTTCCGATCTTTGAATCGATTGCCTTGAAGGCATTGTTTTGTGCCAACAGAGTCTCTGATTGCCAATTTAGAACAGCTTTAGCAGCAAGAGTCTTTCTCTGTCTACCATGTTCATCCACATCAGTGGGGGTTACTATCTTTGGAACATGACGATATTTGTTTTGTGGATCAATGAATTCCTCTGGAGCAGGAAATGATAGTTTGGAATTTTCTCTGACAAGATGGGCAAAATCTGTATCATGGAACATAGCAATGGAAGAAGTAGGTGGTGTTGCTGCTGGGATCTCGAGTGGGTAAGAATGCTTCTTAGCCCATTTTAGGATTGGCTTGTAAAATGGGGAGAGAGCTTGTTTTTTCTAGGGAGGAGATGGTGGAGGAGATTTTGGTGGGTTTGGTAAAACTTGAGATGTAGTTTTGGACTCTGGTGATGGAGGTGGAGCATAGGAAACCATGAACTGGTATTTATCACACTCACCAAGAGTATCAACGGAGGAATCTCCGTTTAAGTACCTTTGGTACATCTTATCCTTTGACTTTTTTCGTCGAGGTGGAGATCTTGCAAGAGGATCTACTTCGTCAGGAGAGTTTGTACAATAAGAACATTGACAAAAAGGATCCCAAAAACAATGACCATAGTTGTCTTTGTAGTAATGGACAGGATGTCCATCACCGTCAAAATGTCGAACAAGCTTTTTTGGATCTGGCTCAGAAATTGATTGAGGAGCACATGGTTCAATCATGAAGAGGGTCTGGAAGACCTAAAGTGCCATTACTTTTTCAAATAAGGACTTAAAGTGGATGTTGTTTCAAATGAGGACTTGAAGTAATTATGTTTATTTCAAATAAGAGCTTGAAGTGGTTATGTCCGTTGCAGATAAGGACTTAACTTTCTGATGGTCAAGGGTATTTTCGTGATTTGTCATTTTTCCCTTTTTTTTTTTTTTTTTTTTTTTTTTTTTCTAGTTCTTCTTCTTCCTCTTCGCTAGTGGCCATCCAGCCACCAGCAATGCCCACAGAGGGCTAGGTGATGGTCGCTCTCGCCAGCGAGGGCCACCCATGTCGGCCCTCGCGACCCTAGGTGAGACCGATCTGGCAAGGGTGGCCTTGCCCACGGTCAGCGAGGGCTGAGTGACCAATGAAGAGAAAGAAGAAGAATCAGAAAAAAAAAAGTGTAAGAAAAAAAGGAAGAAAAGGGGGGGGGGGAGGAGGGAATGCCAAACGATGAAAATACCCTTGATTGGTCGGAAAATTTAGCTAGTGAGCAATCGGCAAGGTTGGGTCCTCATTTGAAACGACAAAAACCACTTTAGGCCTTTATTTGAAACAACTAAAATCACTTCAGGTTCTTATTTGAATCAAAGTCCATTTCGGATTTTTATTTGAGAAAAAGATGGCACTTCAGGTCCATTTTTGGAATTTTCCCTTCTTTCTTCTTTATTTTGCTGGTGACTGGCACCGGCCATGGCTAGGTGGGCTAGCCTCGCCTGGGCGAGGGTTGCCGTTGCCCGCCAAAGGCGTGGGCCCATATTTAGTACCTGCAGCTTGACCTTGGTGAGCTCTTGCCGATGTCGATCATGGCTACCATGATCCGCACGGTTGCATGCTGATCTGTGCACCTTTAGGGCCGGCGAGGTTTCAACTACATAGCTACCATGTACGTCTCGTGCAATCTAGTGGACGATATGACGGTGGATTTTGGCAAAAGCGTGATCTTGACTTCGGTTGCCTTTGAGCTTGCAAATAAACCTTGAAATTCTTCGACTTCTTCCGCTTCTTTTGATGCTGGTATGGGAATAAATCTTGGAGACGGCAATGGCTTGTCATCATTGTATCGGCTTCTTAAACTGGCTGAGTTCGGTGTCCGATGACTGAATCATCACTCGGCCGTGTGGATGGCCGTACCTTGACCCACCTTCAAGCTATTCAAGCAAATGCTGCAACCACTTTGCAACATATACAAAGCACTCTTGTGCTCCCCTTGGCCTCGCCTAGATTTGATAAGGGGAGCCCTCGGGCTCACCCTTACCTAGCCGGGCCTTGCTTGTGGCTGGCGACGGTGTGTTAGGGGAGGCTAGCCCGCCCGTCCATGGTCGGTAGCTGGTCACTAGAAAAAGGAAGAAGAAAGGAACCAAAAAATAGAAAAAGAAAGAAAAAAAAGAAAAAAAATATCAGAAAAATAATAAAAATTGAAAAAAAAATAAAATATTACAAAAAAAGTATTCATGTAAGCACCAACGGTGCCACATAGGTTAGTTGGCATCTACATTGGCAAAATCTAATCAAAATTAGTCGTAATGACTGAATCAATACTATGTTAAAATGTTTAGAATTAAATTGGTACTGGTGCAATAGGCTTAAGACTTTTTTGACACTTTTCCCTTTACCCTTGTTAAATGCTGAAATGTCTATACTCCATAAAATGATATTTATATCATTCACTTCATTACCATAAAATGTAGCAATATTCATCAATGAAAATAGACAATTTACAAAGTTTCGCAATATTCACATTTTTTGACAATTTTTATAGTATGTTGCACTCACCTATGATAAAACGTCCTCAATGGTAGTGCAACATTTAAAAATCTAAAACATAGTGCATTTTTTGACATTCTTTGTACGTAATTACTATGAAACGTCATAAGTCTTTATAAAATATAGCAAAACAAAGAAAAACATATCTTGTGTTGTTTTTTCTTTCGTTTTACGAGCTACATTCATCAAAGTTAAGTCGAAAATGTACTAATAATTTCTTTTCGTTAGTTGATGTACTGGTGACCAACTAAAACAGCCAGATCTTAAGCGAAATAAGAGGCTCTACATGAAAAGGAGAAAATGATCTAGTAAAAGGAATTTCATAAAGAGGAATAGAAAGCCATGTAAAAAGGAAAATGAAAATAGGTATGTGCTCTCGAAGGAGAATGACAATACAAATGCCAAAAGTTGTGTATGATATTTATTTAGTGTAATTTTTTTTTTTTGGATTACTTAAGTGCTACTTTGATCACTTAGGGCCTGTCAGGTAATGTATTAAATAGTACCTGATTCTATTCTTTTGTTTCTTGGAACAAAAAAAGGAACAAAAATCCTTTCGGTAACATTTTTGTTTCCAGGAGCAAATTTGTTCTTGGAAGCAATAGAATCAAGAAGTAAAGAAAAATTACTTCTTTATTCTTGGGAATAACTTTAAAATTAAGCTCAAATCATTTCTTGGCCAGACAAGAACCGATGAGGTCTCCGGCCCTCGGTGAGGTCATTGCTATGGTGGGCGACCGATTAGAGGAAGAAGAAGAGAAGGAAAAAGAAAAAATAGAAAAAAGAAAAAAAAGATAATAAAATTATTAAAAAATTAAAAGAAGTTTTAAGTTACAAAAAAATTTGAGAGTCATACCAAACGCATTTTTATTCTAGGAGTAAAATTTTTGAATAGTTATCAAATGTCTTTAAATGCTTAGAAACTCGTCTATAGAATAGAATCAGAAAAAACTATTTCTGAGCATAAATTGTTTTCAGGAATATAATAGTTACCAAACGCATCCTTAAGTGCCATAATCACTAGAAATTTGATGCGGCCACTTTTTTTTATTAATTTCTCCATCTGAAGTGACTCGTCAACATGCCTAGTCAACACATATAGCCCAAAACATCATTGTCTATGTTTTGCCCCAAAATATAGACCATAAATTGCATTTTGCAAGGAAATTCCCAAATTAAAAACATAAATCGACCACAACCCCATATCAAAACCTTTTCGATTGGGCCCTCAATATCGATGGAAATATGTTACTTTTTGTAATCAAGTTGGAAAAAGAAGCTCCTGGAAGTATGGACAAAGCTATGGGGTAATGAAAGAGCTTGAGGCACTTCACAGTCCCTGGACGAGAAGCAGGGCAGAGCAGAGGACTTACGTGCGGCAGTGGATATGGTCCTGATGCCGCGATCGTTGGTCACAAACGACGATCAAACTAGATAGCTGATGTCCTAGAGGCGTCAATGATGGTGGTCAGCGCCAACGAAGAAGGATGGAACTAATGCAGAGCACCTTAGTTGCTCTGATCAGAAAAAGAGAGAAGAATAGAGGCGCAATCGGTGAGATTTGGAGGCGGTGAACAGCTTGATCAACGATGGCTGTGACATTCAGAAAGTGATGGAGAAAGATTGCCAATGATCAAACTTCTCAAACTCCTCGAGGGAGGAATTTTTTTTTCCCATGAAGTTAGTGGTTCATATTTTGGAACTCTTTATTGTGGTTCTCTCGATTGCAAATCTTGTGATCAGTGATGAAAAGCAAGTGATGGTGGGTGTTGATGTGAAATACCAAGTGGAGGGGCGACCTAGACCGCGGTGAAGTTGTTGGGGTTGGAGATGATGGCTTGCTTCAAGGCTTGGAGGGCGACCTAGGCGTCGTGGAAGGGTCGATGGCGGATCTCTCACCATGGTCATTGAACTCATCAAGGTAGTGGAGGAGGTGGAGGTGCTGGACGTGGTGGGTGGTGGCTTCATGGGCAAAGGTAGAGAAGATGGGGAAGGAGAAAAAGATGTAAAATGAATTTTGGAGGAACAATGTTGTTTTACAAAACTTTCACTCCACAAGTCACGTAATTTTTCTGACCAAAATTTCTTATTGGAGACATTTAAGTGATTATTTTTTCTCTTAAGTGAGTCGATGAAAACTTTTTGCACTAAGGTAGGCGACGCCTTACATAGTTTTGGACACTTTTAGGATCTTTCTCCTGTGCTTTTGAATTGACTAAGTCTTTCCTCAAGTTGGCTGAACAAAACTTAAGCTGGATATAGAATGATGGTCCTATCATGTAAGCATTGTTGAGTAATTCTATTGTCGGGAATGGCAAAACAAATTTAGAACTAAATCATGACATATGTGTCATCATTGAGCAATTAAACAATGCAAGGTTCATGGTAAGCCACATCATGAAAATATGAAGGGATCTTACCAATATTCTTTCCTCATTAACCGTAAAAACTTTGTATAGGAATTGATCAAATTCTGACTTAAAGTTTCAAACTTGCCAATATAAAGCACTAACTTCAACAGTTATCTCAAATCTGGCATGCCATTAGCTTGAAATATTTACAAAATTTTAGTATGCCGATATTGTCTATTACCTATGACACTTCTTTCACTCTTTACTCTTTAGTTCATTTCTACCTTCTTACAATCATTAATTATGTTTATTGAGTTTTTAAGACTTGATATTGTTGTGCGGCGTGAAAAAGTAATAGTTAAATCCGCAAGAAATGATTGCGTGATAATTTTTAATTTTTTGTTAGAATAACAATCTATTCTCGACTACAAAAATCAAATAACAAATAATTATAAATTGATGTGGGGCTCACTTTTTTAAGAATTTGTAACTCATAATAAACTATTATTCTCACAATAACTCAAGGACTGTTATGCTATCAAAACCGTAAATCCGCATACTTGCAAGGACATTGATGAAATAAAAAGAACTTGCTCCACATGAGGCATGAAGTGGATATGGAACATCTTTTTAGTTTCTAGACGAACAATATCTATCACGATATTATAAAGATAGCTAGCTGATTACTAGCGACACGACAACAATTTTCCAAGGTGACCATACAAGTAAAAGGGGAAGATATAAGCGGCCTTCGCACCAAATATTAATCAATTTTAAAAATTTCCTCAAAGGTACTAGTCCTTGCCATTTTCTTGTCATCAGAAGTGATCCGGCTGGATATGGAGATGGGACTTGTACATGAGTTATTTAAACTCATCCATAGTTTCATGAAAAAGGCTGTAAATGACGTGAATTTGGTTGCGTAAGACCTAGAAAACTGTAAGCAAGTTATACAATAGGACCATGGGAAAAGAAAAAGTATTCTTGTAGTTAGTTTGATTTTATAATTTTGTAACTTCTTCCACGTCGAATTAAACTTGTTGAACCGGTGATCTTTTTTGTAGACCGGGACAATTGTGCTTTTGTTCATTTTTTGTAGCTTAGCTTAACCAAATCCATTTTCCTAATTCAGGCTCAAATAATACCAAAACTACTAAGTTTTCTGAGGGAACCTCACGATATGATTCTAAATGCGTGGCCACTTTTACATTGTGCAATGAGTCCATGTGCAGTTAATCATGTGGTTAATTATTCTGAAAACGGGTGTTGTATACAGGTATTGCCGTGGGCATAATAGTGCTACTTTTCAGCATAGGCTTTCTCTATTTCGGATACAAGAAAAGGAAGCTCATCAAGCTCAAAGAACAATACTTCAAGCAAAATGGTGGCTTACTTTTGCAGCAACAATTACAAGAATGTGATAGAACCACAAAAGCTGCTAAATTGTTTAGCGCTGAAGAGCTAGAGAAGGCCACCAACAATTATGATGAGAGAAGAATAATTGGCCAAGGAGGGCATGGTACTGTTTACAAAGGGCTGTTGCCAAATAATATGGTAGTTGCGATTAAGAAGTCCAAGTTCGTGGATCAAAGCCAAATTGAAGAGTTCATCAACGAAGTCATTGTGCTTTCTCAAATTAATAATCGTAATGTGGTCAAGCTTTTGGGATGTTGTTTGGAAACCGAGGTGCCTTTATTGGTGTATGAGTTCATCGACAATGGAACTCTCTTCGACCACCTCCACAACCCAAACAAATCATCGAAGTTGTCTTGGGAGACTCGATTGAGAATTTCTTTAGAAACTGCTGGAGTCCTATCATACTTGCACTACACGGCTTCCACTCCCATAATCCATCGAGATGTCAAGTCAGCAAATATCCTTTTGGATGCTAACTATACGGCCAAAGTATCTGACTTTGGAGCGTCAAGACTAGTCCCACTTGATCAAAAACAATTGTCCACTATGGTTCAAGGAACATTGGGATATTTAGACCCTGAATACTTCCACACAAGCCAATTGACAGAAAAGAGTGATGTTTATAGCTTTGGGGTTGTGCTAGTTGAGCTATTGACAGGGAAGAAGGCGCTTTCTTTTGACCGACCGGAAGAAGAGCGAAGCTTGGCAGCGTACTTTCTTTCATCAGTAAAAAATGACAAATTGTTTCAGATTGTTGAGGAAGTTATTGCAAACGAAGAAAACAATGAGCAGGTGAGGGAAGTTGCCAATCTTGCCAAGAGATGCTTGAAAATAAAAGGAGAGGAGAGGCCGACCATGAAGGAAGTAACAATGGAATTGGAGGGACTTAGAGCAATGGTTAATCATCCATGGGTCAGTGGTATCGATGTGAATCCAGAAGAAACATTTCATTTGCTGGAAGAGAAGACTGAAGTGTACATGGATAGTATTGGGACCACGAGCACTGGGTACATAGATAGCATGAAAAATCATGTCACGCCACTAGTTAGTAGTGGGAGATGACAATAATTATGTTTTTGATACATGTTTGGGTATGTTGTGATGAATGTTATGGTTGCACTAGATCTCCATTGACTGCACTAGTCTTTCGGTTCTTTCACGTCGGAACTAGTTCATCAAACGGTTTCTATGCGTGAAAGAGAACTCTTGAAAAGTCTAGCCTTATAATAAAGTCAGTGATGTGGTTCAATATGGTTTCCTCCTTCTACCGCTTCTTGGTGTTGCTTTTAAGATTTGGGAGCTATATTGTCTTTTGAGTGTACCGAAGTTAAAATGACATGGAGGTGCAGATTTCTGTTTGAGCGCCAATGTGGTATGTCAAACTTGAATGGATCTTTTTTCCCAGGTAATTCCACGGTCTAGCCTGACCGTCATGCGATGAAACTTTTCTTTTCCGAAGTTCCTCTCCCGCCATGTTCAATGGTGGACTAACAATAGGACCTCTGTCTCGAAGCAACAACCGATTAGGTTAACCACATTGTGCTGATTAATTTGGGAGAGGATGATCAGCTCGTTGATGAATACTTCGACCTGACTTCGGTCCAAAATCTTGGCCTTCTTGATGGGGACAACCGTGTTGTTTGGTAAGATCCCTTGACATACTGTTCCTTGGCCTCCCTGGCCTATGTTAGTGGTCCGTGGCCTTCTTGAGCTCTTCATCGGTGAAGATTCTCGCCGATTCAACGGAGCCTTTGTGCTCAGAAAGAAGTCTCTGCAACATGAGGCGGCCCCCATATTCTAGGAAGAACTTCTCTCTTTGTCTGCTGATTTTTCTTTGTCTAAGCCCCCAATATAACCAGGAAACACCCAAAAGAATCAGCAGGAAGCTTATGCTCACGCCTAGGAAAAGACTTTACGTTCGGTGCACAAACAAATCAGTTGCCTATCACCCTACATAAGGTTCACACACACCACATATGAAAAAAGAAATGAAATATATTTGGTATAGAAGTACGCTTAACTTCCTTTTTCATTACTCATTCAATCTTGTGTTAATTAACTACTCTGTCCTATTTTTTATTTTTATTTTTAATTTTTCTCCATCAACTTGAAGCTTTTTCATTTAGACAAACCTTGATAACAGGGTGCATTTATTTGGAAGAAAAATTTATTAAAAAGTAAAATATTTTCCAAAAAATTATTTTTCAGAAAAATGGCTAGTTTTATTTTGTTTGATGATATATAATTGAAATTTTTTTTTCTGGTGTTTGGATTTCATTTGGAATATGATTTTAATCTCATGCAAAAAAAAAAATCATTTAAAATATTATCTTTATTTTTTCTTTCTTTCTCTTTTCTTCTTTCTCCTTCGATAGTCACCGGGCCTTGATAACAATCACGATAGGCCATTGCCGCCTTCATCGAGGCTCGATGAAGGTTGACTTGGCCTGCCTTGGGTGAGGTGCTGGCAGTGGAATCCACTTCATTTCTATTGCAATTTGATATCCCCTCAATGTAACCCAACGCTTTCGAAAGCTAATTGATAGCATCTCTACAAGACAAATAATCAGTAGTGTATCGGTATGAACTCACACATCAAACACACAATATAAAGTGATATTGGATGATGGCAAATCAATGTACTGCTAAGTCACAGATGTTGGTAACATTGAGCTAAGTCAAAAATCTTAGACAAAGCTAAAAATTCCACATTTATCCCCCCATCTTCCTCCCCTCTTCCTACTTCTTGGACACAGCTAAGTCTTCATTCTCAACGCTATATAATGCATAAGGAATGGCAAGGCCAGTGATGGGGCAACGCGAATATTGAGAGGGATCCTCGGCCAAACCATTGTGGAGAGGATAGGCATTATCCTTAAGCTTCCTAACGATCCAAAAATCCTCGATTTGGAATCGCTCTCTAAAACCTTTTGTTGTTTGAGATGATGTTTCTCTCAACTATCATACCTCCACGTTGAAACACAAATTAATGCATCTGATGACTATATGACAAGAAAATAGAGGCAGATGGTTAGGCAATGACTGACTCAAGTGCCTTCCTCTACTGGTAGAAGGTGTCTAGAAGCAGTTTTGACTGTATCGTTAATGGGGGATTAGCCCCAAAAATTAAATTTGTGAGCTATATCTGTGATCTTGTATATGTCATATCTTCATTCAGGCCCGTGATATTTCTATTTGGAATAGGTGTTCAGTAACAAACTTGGCTTGGTGCATCAATGTTAACTATTCCTAATAATATTGTACTTGCTGCTTCTGTGATTCATAAGAGGGTGATGTTGCATTAGGAATAAGAAAAGGTTTGGAACAATGAAATTTTAGCAAATCAACTGATCATATACTGCGCCGAGTCTAGACAAAGTGTGAAATGGAGGCAAAGCTTCTCTTTCTGGGAGAAAACATCTGATTATGTTCCAGGAGCCACATCCATACGGTCAAATAGTAAGCAAGCAAGTTGTGTGGATGCTTTCTGCTCCAGATGGCATGCATCATAGTGCTAATCATAACTCACTGTTTCATGTAACGTTCAGTACTTGGCTGCACTTTTACAGAAATGAAATGTTTTCTGAGTTAAATTTCATTTATAGCTTCATCCTGAGTTGGATCGAGGATCTTATAACAGAATTGGTAAAGATGAGATTTGAGATGCTATTCAATTTGGCCTTGTAGCGTGTGCATTTCCTCGCCTGTAAAATACGTGTTTCTAGTTCGAGATTGCAATTTATGTGTACATAATTACATTAAAAAAGAAAGCCTACCATTCATTTTTTTTTGCCAGTAGCTTTACTCTTTTTTTCCTTTTAGCAGCCTCGACAATTGAGGCTGAGGGTTGAAGCCTCTTCGTCGAAGTAAATTAGGTGGCTCTGTCGTAGGCTGCTTCATTGAAATCGAGCAGCCTATTTATTTATTTTTGCCTACTTCGTAAAGTTGTTCGTTAAACGGTCTTCAGTCTTATTGTATGCGGATAATTTTTTATCAGGGGACATGGTAAAATGGGTTCTCTTATTTCCCTCTTTAATTCTATCATTTTGCATGGGAATTCATGTTCTTCCACAACACTTTTCAGCCAAAAGAAGAATGTGGAACCCATCGCCCGTTGTCCGATCCTCCCCTTTAGGCAAGGCGATAGTTGGACAGCCGTTGCCGTTGCCTAGGGTGGTGACGATGGTCCCGAGTCTTTCCATGTTAACTGGCGAGGGTCGTGGCTGTCGCCACCCATTATCTAGAGTTCGGTTCCAACTATAGGCAATCACTACTAGCAGGGGCCATTGTGTTTGTTGGTTGCCCCCATTGTCTCCCTCCTATATCTATGTAGTTTCCCACTTTGTTCAATGTATTAAATACTTGTTTAAATGATGAAGTAACTAGAGGTCATTGGTGTTAATTAGCCACATCATTAGTTGTGGTTAAAATGTGTTGAGCTGGACACAATGCTTGTGAAGATAATTTCAATAGATCAAAGTGCATTTGAAGGGAAGGTTCAAAATGAGCCTATTATCAGTGAGAAGGCCGTTCAAGAGGAATACAGTGATTTGGAATAGACTAATGACCTTGAAGTACCTATCTTGAGGAGGTCTACACGTGTGAGAAAGCCATAGGTAATTTTTGATCTATCAGCTAATATTGTTTTGAGCCATGTCTTATATATAAATTTAGGAGAACCAGAGACTTATGATGAGATAAAGAACGACACATCTCACTTGCAGTGGGAGCGTATTATGAAAGACGATATGAACTCGTTACTTCATAACAAACCTTGGGAATTGACCAAGCTACCCACAGGTAAAAAAGTTTTGTTAAACAAGTGGGTGTATATGATTAAGAATGAAACAAATGGTAGTACCGGATACAAGACAAGACTTGTGGTCAAGGGCTTTTCTAAAAAAAAAGGGGATTGACTACTCCGAGAAAATTTCACATGTAGTGACAATGACATCAATCAGAGTTCTGCTGAGTATAGTTGCAGTGGAGGATCTTCATCTTGAGCAGTTAGACGTGAAAACGGTGTTTTTACACAGTGACTTAGATGAATAATTATACACGGTGCAACCAGGGGGTTTTGAAGTTAAAGGTAAGGAGCACATGTTATATCACTTGAAGAAAAGCTTCTATGGCTTGAGACAAGCTTCGTGGCAATGGTACCTAAAATTTGATGTTTCATGCAAGAAATAAGATTTGCATACCGTGAGTCTGATCATTATATTTATTTTTGTAAATATGACGATGGTGATATCATGTATCTCTCTTTATATGTGGATAACATACTAGTGGCTAGCCCCAATATCAAGAGAATCGTACAAGTGAAGAAGATGTTATTATGGCAATCTGCCATGAAAGACTTGGGAGATGTCAAGAATAATTTAGGCATGAAAATCATCAGGATAGGAACAATAAAAAATTATGGCTGTTGTAGGAAAACCATGTGAACAAGGTATTATAGAGATTTAATATGGACAATGCAAAATCGGTTGTGACTCCTCTAGTGAATTACTTCAAACTTTCCAAGGATATGCGTTTAAGCACTCAAGCTTTGAAAGATGAAATGACGATAATTCCATATGCATCAGCAATGGGGAGTTTGATGTATGCCATGGTGAGCATGAGGCCAAACATTGGATTGACAATGGGAGTTGTGAGTCGATATATGTAGAGCCTAGGTAGAGAACATTGTAATGCAATGAAATGGATATTGAAATATCTAGTAGGTACATCAAATTATTCTCTTTGTTATGGTGGTACATCTCTAGAGTTGTAGACTTATGTAGATGCAGATGACTCAGGTGATTGAGATAGTGGTAAGAGTACTATTGGATATGTCTTTATAGTTGCAGGTATATTAATGAGTTGGATATTTCAACTATAGAAAGTAATGGCTTTATCGACGACAGAAGCGGAATATGTGGTGATTACAGAAGTCTCCTAGGAAATCATATGTTACAAGTTACATAGAGGTGCTACATTGAAAGCAATCAATCTGTACACTATGGAGTGATAGTCAAATTGCAGTGCATTTAACAAAGAATACAACTCATCATTCAAGGACTAGATAAGAATGCAACTCATCATTCAAGGACTAGATATATCAAGAAGCGTTATCACTTCATTAGGTCAGCATTGAAAGATAATGAGTTTACAGAAGATTGATGGCTTGAAGAATCAAATTGACATGTTGACCAAGTTAGTAGATAGAGAGAAGCATATTTTATGTACTACTACTACTACTGGTATTATTCCATATTGATTGATGAGGAGTATCGCAGGTGCACAAATTTTTAAATTACTAGCTTTTGAAGAAGATGGATACTTTTGATGCATCAGGTATATTCATCTTCAAGTGGGAGATTCTTATAAATGAAGCCAAATCTTTTTTAGGGGCTTTTTGCCTTTCTATTAGATTTGCTTTTAGGTTAAAAACTACACTTTTATATTAGTGATAGCAAGATGCCGAGAAAGAAAATAGAGAGAAAAGAAAAAGTGAGAAAAAAATTGAGTTTTTTTTTTTTTAAAATTTTTTTAATGAGGATTCTCAATCTCTTTGTGCCTTGTTCGTAGAGTGCATTTATGCGGAGATGTAGTCCAAATTTGGGTGAATTTCGATAATAAATTTTTTGGCATGTTCTTCTAATTTTATTATTTTATTATTATCTTTTACCTGGTGAAGTGTTTGCAATCATTTTTTTTTTGGAATCGGCATGTGATTTTGTAACCACGGCACGCGCTTAATTAATACTTGCTGGACTTTTCAAGTCTTCGCAGGATGATGAAAGCACCCTGATGAGACACGTTGTCTTACGTGACAAATTGCCAAGAAAATCAACCTTATTGACTTAGTATTTACCTGGAACTTTACAGGCGTGTCTGAGAAGATTCTCAAGATCAATTTCAGACTGCAAAAGTCAGATTTAAACATTGCGACTTTCATTCTAATTCTTCTTCTATATTTTGGGTAGGTTGGCGCTATATCGATTTTCAAATCCGAATCCAAACCGACATTAATAGAAAGTTTCTTGCTTTATATAATTATTCTTCTTTTTTTTTTTTTCAAGTTTTAACTCAATGAAGGATAAAATACCGATATTTTCTTAGAAATTCTCTCTCAAGTGAGTCTCTAAATCCTCGATAAACAGTTCAATGGAAAATTGGGTGGCCACGCACTGCCGGCGAGTTTCTGGCACCCTTACTGAAAACTGTATGATTAATTAATACTGATGAGATCACTGCATAATTAATATAGTTGAAATTATGAATAATGTATATACTATTTAGCTTCTTAAAAGCTGCATCATCACTTATAGAGGTTGTCATCAAGCTTTGAAGCTCATCATCTTGTCGCAAAACGTCATCTAAATGCATACTCTTTACCAGACTTCTGCCATACTTTTATTAAACACGAAATTTTAATATGTTCTCAAATATACAAGATATTGGATTGAGAATTTAAAAATCATTTTAATTTTATTAGAAAAGTTGACAAGTGACGTTTTATTTTATTATAAGATATAGAAACCCAAGGGCCCGAATTAAAAAGTTGGTAGATGCTTGTGATGGCGAGAGTTGAAGCCCTAGCTAATAAGGGAGCGCATGGAAACATTTCTGCTCTTTTTTTGTTCCTGGGAACAGAAACAAAAAAAAGTGTTTCTGTTCCGGGGAACAATTTTTGAACAAAAGAACGCGTTTGGTAACGTTTGTTCTGGGAATAAAAAATGAATAGAAACACGTTTGGTAAATTTTATTCTTTTTTATTTCTTTTAATTTTTAAAACATTTTTATTTTATTTTTCATTTTTCCTTTCTTTTTTATTTTTTATTTTTTTGGACGGTCACCGGCCTCCGGCGACCGGCCGACGGGGCCGGCAGCCTCGCCCAGCCACGGCGAGGCTCGCCGGATCTGGGCGAGCTCGAGCTCGCCCAGCCATGGCGATGCTCGGCCTCGCCGGATCTGGGCGAGCCCGAGCTCGCCCGGCCAAGGCGAGGCTCGGCCTCGCCCGCGCCGGCGATGCTCGGCCTCGCCGGGGCCGGCGACGCTCTGGTGAGGTCGCCGACCCTCGAGGGCATCGTCGGCCCTCGACGGCCGGTCGCCGGCCATGGCCGAGGCCGGCGACCGGCGAAAGAAAAAAAGAAGAAAAAAAGAAGAAAAGAAGAAGAGAAGAAGAAGAGAGAGAAGAGAAAAAATGTTTCTCCATTTTTGTTTTTGGAACAAGAAACAACAATTTGTTGTTTCTTTTTTCTGTTCTTATTTTGTTCCGGAAACAAAAAAAAAAAAGAATAAAAACGCAACCAAACGCGTTTCTATTCTTTTTTTTGTTCCCGGGAACAAAATCCGTACAGAAGTGTTCCAGAAACACTTCTTTGGAGCGTTTCCATGCACGCCCTAAGTTAATGAGTTGGGACACACTTTGTACATGAAAAGAAATATAAGAATATTATAGAGAGAAATTTCCAAAGTTATTAACTGATGAAATTACGGTTCAATATCATGTTTTGGAAATGTTCAGCCATAGAAAGTGTCTGATCTTGTCCTTTCCCTATCAATTTTTCGTTTTTGCATTGACATGAACGCTCCAAAACGAAAAAAAATGCCATGCACAAGAAGCGACATCCCCAATATACCTGGTATCAAAAATCGGTAGTGAAAGGAGAAGACCAGACTTTTCTTATTCCCATGGAGGGAGAGACATTTTCTCAAACTCTTGAATCCTATATTAATCTTTCGGAGATTATTTGAAAGGTAAGAGCAGCTCATTTTATCACAAGTAGTCCAGTCTCTGGCTCAAACTGGCTTGTCTTCTCGACGAGTAGCGAAGAAAGATGAAAGAAAAATATGTCAAATTTACATTACCAACTTTCATAAAATAAGCTTTGGAACATTTCCATATATAAATGATGGACTCTCAAATGAATAATGCATTTGCAAAATGGAACGAGCACAGCACGAGACTTCGTCACACGGGGAATTGTCATTGGATCGTCTCATACAAGTGATTAGGACCAGCTGGTGTCAACTCCATAACTTGAATTTAGCCCATAACATTTGACCAAAAGAAAAGGAAAAAAAAATAAAAACGAAAAGACCCATCTTGCTTCTCCTTATATAACCCCAACCCATCAAATTTAATCATCAAGAAAATTACATGAATACGAAGAGAGTTGAAGGAAGATCCATGGTCTTCCGTGAGCTTCTCTTAAAAGTTGTGGTGCTTGGGGCTTTATTGGGTCCATACCACAATCACATTGCAGAAGCTGATGATTTAATGACGAAGCCTGGATGCCGAAGTTCCTGCGGACACCTTGTGATTCCGTATCCCTTTGGATTGAGTGATAGTAGTTCTGACTGCCGCATCGATCACCCATTCTTTACTGTCTACTGTAACAACTCCGCCGATCCTCCTATACCTTACCTGGGCAACAGAAGTACTAACTTGCAAATACGCGACATTTTTATGGAGCGCCACGAGATGCGATTAACTGTTTGGACTGGTCAAGCCTGCTATAACTCTTCCGGGTATGATAAATCTTCTAGCAATGATCCATGGATCACCCTATCTGAATTCCCTTTATCCAGCACCAAGAACAAGTTCACATCCGTTGGTTGCGACACGTTAGCCGCCTTCCAGGACCGCCGTGGGAAGTTCTCTTTCGGATGTATGTCTTTGTGTAGCAGTGATTTGGAGGTCAACAATGGGTCGTGTACCGGTATCGGTTGCTGCGAGACGAGCATCCCAAGGAACACCTTCAACTACGAAATCTCGATTAGGAGCTTTTCCAATCATTCCCACATCCTGGAATTCAATCCTTGCAGCTATGCCTTCGTCGCAGAAATCGGATCCTATAACTTCTCGGTTGGTGACCTTAAGCAGCTTAAATTTAACGATCCCCCTCTAGTTCTTGATTGGGCAATAGGGAATCAAACGTGTGAGGAGGCCCAGAAGAACAACACAAGCTACATGTGCACCAAGAACACCAATTGCACTGACGCGGAAAACGGATCTGGGTACAAGTGCACTTGCTTAGAAGGTTACCGAGGCAATCCTTACCTCGAGGATGGTTCTCAAGGTATGTTGATAATAACATCGACATTCTCTAACCTGTCCTTTGTATTAATAAGATCTGAGAAGATAAATACATTTGATGTGTATTTAATTTATGCAGATATTGATGAATGTGCGGATCCAATGTTAAACCGGTGTGAGGGAAAGTGCCATAATATTGAGGAGAGTTATACATGTTCATGCCCAAATGGTTACCATGGTGATGGCAAGAAGGGCGGTGGAGGTGGACAAGGATGCATTGCTAATCCATCGCATTTGATGAAGATTTTGGTTGGTAAGTTCTTTCATTTTACTTGGACTTCCCTACTTAAAAAGTATACTATTATCCTAGCCGGTTTTGAGAATTTATACTTTAATTTGTCTGAGGTTTAGGAGGAAATTAACTATTTACATCGGGATCGAGCTCTTTTGAGATTCAAAAGTAGATTACTTTCAATCCTGTCAATGTCTGAACCCTTCGAGAATTTTTTGAGTTAGGTGATCTTGGGCCTTGGGTAACTGTGAATACAACTTCCATCGATTGAGATCAACTTGCGAATGCTGATATTGGTATCGTATGACTTGTAGATGCATGATCTTCATTGCCCGCTTATAGCGCCGAGTCGCAATGTTGTGGGATTGAATTAGTCATAATATTGACCTGAAGAACCACACGTCACAAAAATTGCCGTTTATATATATATATATATATATGAACCTTCCTTAGGTGAGGTGTCTTGAACCAGTAGTGGTCCAAGCAGTGAAACCCAATAGGATAGTAAGTCCGTTGGTCAGCTTTGATTGGTAGCTTAGGAAGCATGAAAACAAATTTATTAAAATGGATCTATTAAGAAGATCAACATCTTCCTCTGGTTCTATATCACGTATGTCATCATATCAAGGTCATATACACAGGGAAGAAATAAATTAATTTGTTAAGTGAAATATATATGTATATGTATGTATAGAAGACTTGGAGCATATGTATCTGTCAAGGATTTGTTCAGCAGGCCTCCTTTATCATGTCGTATTTTTTAATTATGAGCAGTGCTAATATAACGGAAACTGTAATTGCTTCAAAGTGATGGTGTATCTAACCACAGTATCAAGAAAAATCGGCCACCGAATGTTTACTGTCTGTTCAACTGCTTTTTATGAAGAAAATAAGACGATTCCTTGAGAAGGAAATGAAAATTAAAAGCTATTCTTTGTTCTTCCTGGGTACATCTCTTGAATCTGAATTTTTTCATCTCATCTTTCCTCTATGAACAATCTTGCATTATAATCAGTTTCTTGTTTGTACTCAATTTTGCATTTTGTTCACAACCTCATAAAATAAAAACTTCACATTCTATAACATGTACTCTCGAAGAACAGTATTGTACTAATTTAGTTCTAAATCTTTTAATTTAGTATCAATTCGGTTATTCTGGTTAATTTTGGCTAGATATTGTTGATATGGATGCCGATTGGTCTACGTAACACCATTGGCATTTACGTTGACAATTTTAATAATATTTTTTAATGATTTTTATTATTTTTCTGATTATTTTTTTTTTTTATTCCTTTCTTCTTCGTTTTGCTAGTGACTGGCATTGGCCATGGCTCGGTGGGCTAGCCTTGCCCGGGCAAGGGTCACTGTTGCCCGCTAAAGGCAAGGGCCTAGATTCAATATCTGCAGCTTGGCCTTGGCGATGCTCTTGCCAACGTCGATCATGGCGATCGAATCTACTGGCTCACGGTTGCACGCTGATCCGTGCAACTTTAGAGCCGGCGAGGCTTTCACCCGCATAGCTACCATGCACGTCTCGTGCAATCTAGTGGCCGATATGACGGCGGATTTTGGCAAAAGCGTGACCTTGACTTGGGTTGCCTTTGAGTTTGCAAATAAACCTTGAAATTCTTCGATTTCTTCCGCTTCTTTTGATTCTGGTATGGGAATAAATCTCAGAGACGACAATGGTTTGTCATCATTGTATCGGCTTCTTGAACTGGCTGAGTTCGGCGTTCTCGGTGAGGATGACTGAATCATCACTTGGCCGAGTAGATGGCCATGCCTTGACCCGCCTTCAAGCTATTCAAGCAAATGCTGCAACCACTTTTGCAACATACAAAGCGCTCTTGTGCTCCCCCCAGCCTCGCCCAGATTTGGCAAGGGGAGCCCTCACTAGGGCTCGCCCTCGCTTGGCCGGGCCTTGCTTGTAGTGGGCGATGGCAACCCTCGTCCAGGCGAGGCTAGCCCATCTGGCCATGGCTTGTGGCTTGTCACCAGAAAAAAAGAAGAAGAAAGGGTAAAAAAAAAAAAAAAAAAAAATCAGAAAAATAATAAAAAATTGAATTTTTTTATTAAAAATCATTCACGTAAGCATTGACGGTGCCACATGGGCTAGTCGACATCTACGTTAGCAAAATCTGGTCAAAATTAGTCAAAATGACTGAATTGACATTAGATCAAAATATTTAAGATTAAATTGGCACTGTTGCTATAGGTTTAGGACTTTTTTTTGACACTTTTCCATTTACCCTTGTTAAATGTTTTTTTTTCTTGGTGACCTACCCTTGTCAAATGTTGGAATGTCTATACTCCATAAAATGATATTTATATCATTCACTTGATTACGATAAAACGTAGCAATAATCATCAATAAAAATGGACATTATGCCAAGTTTCACAAAATTCAAATTTTTTGACAATTATTATGGTATGTTGCACTCACCTATGAAAAAACGTCGTCAATGCTAGTACAACATTTCAAAATCTAAAACATAATGCATTTTTTGACATTCTTTGTACGTAATTACTATCAAACGTTATAAGTCTTTATAGAATATAGTAAAACAAAGAAAATACGGGCTACATTCATCAAAGTTAAGTGGAAAATGTCCTAGTAATTTCTTTTCGTTAGTTGGTGTACTGGTGACCAACTAAAATCACCGGATCTTAAATGAAATAATAGGCTACTATATGAAAAAAAGAAAATGATCTAGTAAAAAAAATTTCAAAAAGAGGAATAGAAAGCCATGTAAAAGGGAAGATGAAAATAGGTATGTGCTCTCGAGAGGAAATGGCATTAGAAATGTCAAAAGTTATGTACAACATTCATTTTAGTACAAAAAGTTTTTTTCTTGAATTACTTAAGTGCCACTTCGATCACTTAGGGCCTATTTGGTAATGTGTCAAACAATGTTTGATTCTATTATTTTGTTTTCTGAAAAAAAAAAAAAACAGAAATCCATTTATTAACATTTTTGTTCCTGGGAGTAAATTGTTATTGGGAACATATTTAGAACAGGATCAAGAAGTAAAAAAAAAGTCACTTTTTTTATTATCGGAAACAACTTTAGAATCAAGTTCAAATCATTTTTTCTTTTTCTCTTCCTCTTCTTCTTTCTCAAGCAAGTTGTTGGCCACGGTAATGGCCGGCAATCGGCCAGATGAGGGCTAGCAAGGTTGTTAGCCCCTGCACAAGGTTATCGCTATGGTCGATGACCAACTAAATGAGGAAGAAGAGAGGGAAAAAGAAAAAAATAGAAAAAAAAAAAAAGAGAAAAAAAGAAAATGTTAAATTATAAAATTATTAAATAATTAAAAGAAATTCTAAGTCACAAAAAA
The DNA here is from genome assembly GCA_014182375.1 of Eucalyptus virginea. Classification (NCBI taxonomy): domain Eukaryota; kingdom Viridiplantae; phylum Streptophyta; class Magnoliopsida; order Myrtales; family Myrtaceae; genus Eucalyptus; species Eucalyptus virginea. The sequence goes on from CM024514.1 coordinate 2,017,220, forward strand.
TTTGAGCTCATAAACTTATCTAGGGAACGGAATTAGAAAAAACTATTTCTAAGTAGAAATTGTTTTCAAGAACATAATGATTACAAAATGTACCCTTAAGTATCGTCATTGCTGAAATTTGAAGTGGCCATTTTTTTTATTAATTTCTTCATCCGAAGTGACTTGCCAACGTGCCTAGTCAGCATATATAGCCCAAAACATAATTGTCTACGTGTTTTGCCCCAAAATATTTGCAAGGAAATTCCTAAATTAAAAACATAAATCGACGTCAACGCCAAATCAAGACCTTTTCGATTCGGTCCTCAATGCAGATGGACAAATGCTACATTTCGTAATCAAGTTGGAAAAAGAAACTCCTGGAAGTGTGGACAATGGAGATCGAAGCCAGTGAGGGAGAAATGAAATAACTTGAGGCACTTCACGGTCCTTGGACGAGAAATAGGGCAGAGCAGAGGACTTATGTGTGGCGGTGGATATGGCCTTGAAGGTGCGATTGTTGGTCAAGAATAGAGTTGGCAAAATAAGTCATAAACCCATATTATGACCCATTTTTAGTTAAATGAGTTATATATGGGTCAAGTAAAAGTTAAATATAGGTCATAAATGGGTTAAGTGAAAGTTAAATATGAGTTAGAAATTAGTCAAGTGAAAGTTAAATATGAGTCTGAGAAAATAAAACACAAAAAAAAAAAAAAGGGTCTGAATGGGCTATTAGAAAACACACTTTGAACCCATGGCCTCCACTCTTTAACTTTATAAAAATGTTTTTTTATTATAAAAAATAGAAATTATAATTATAATTATTTTTCATATTTCAATTTTCTTTTTTTTTTTTTTCTTTCTTTTCTTCCTTCTTTAGCTGGCGGTCGGCGGGCGATGGCCGGCTGTCCACCAAGAACAAGCTAGGCGAGGCTCGAGGTTGCCGGCACGTGAACTCGAGGTCGCCGACGATTGGCGAGGCTCGAGCCTTGCCGGCGTTGGGCGGGGCCTTGGCCTCGCTAGATCGGGTGAGGCTCGAGCCTTGCGACGATTGGTGAGACTCGAGCTCGCCGGTGTCGGGCGGGGCCTTGGCCTTGTCGGATTGGCGAGATCAAGCCCCGCCCGACGCCCGCGAGCTTGATCTCGCTTGTGGCCGGTCGTCGGCCGTCGTCGTGGCCGATGGCCAACCGAAGAAGAAGAAAAAAATTATTATAAAATAAAAATTATATTTTAAAAATAAAAATTGTATTTTAAAAATAAAAATAATTAAAAATTATTTTTAAAAATGTTTCAACAACACTTTTTTTATTATAAAAATCATAAAATAAGCTTTTTTAGGTTTAGTTAAAATTTTTCATATTACAATTTTTAGTTATTCAATGGTATGTTCACTTCAAATAAGAGAAGCATGTGCATAGCCTAATTTTTTTTTTTTTTTTTTTTTTTTTATAAATATTTCAATTTATAGGTTTTTTTAAACTTTTTATTTTATTTTATTTACTATTTTTAATTTAATTTGAAGTTTTAATCCAATTAGCATATAGTAGAAGTGAGTTTTCTTAGAATATTAATAGGTTTTAGCAATATGGGTTGGGTCGGGTACGGGTACGGGTCACTTGATTTATATTATATAAATATGGGTCAAAACGGGTTAAATGGATCAAATATGGGTCGATTCATTTTCGACCCGACCCGACCCGACCCATTTGATGGATCTAGTCAAGAACGACGATCAAACTAGATAGCCGATGTCCTAGAGGCGTCAACGATGGTGGTCAGCACTGACGAAGAAGGATGGAGCAAATGCAAAACGCCTTAGTTACTCTGATCAGAAAAAGAGAGCAGAATAGAGGCGCAATTGGCGAGACTTGGACGTGGTGAACAGCTTGATCAACGATGGCGATGATGTTCAGAAAATGATGGAGAAGGATTGCCGATGATGAAACTTCTCAAACTCCGTGAGGGAGAATTTTTTTCCATGAAGTTAGTGGTCCATATTTTGAGACTCTTTATTGTGGTTCTCTCGTTCGCGAATCTTGTGACCAGTGACGGAAAGCAAGCAATGGCGTGTGTTGAAGGGAAATCTCAAGTGGAGGGGCGACCTAGTTGGCGGTGAAGTTGTTGGGGTCAGAGATGATGGCCTGGTTCAAGTGGAGGGGCGACCCAGAGGGCGACGTGGGCGTCGCGGAGGCAGGTTTCTTGAAGGAGATGGATGGGCCGATGGCGACTCGCTTGCCGCGGTCACCGAAATCATCGAGGTAGTGGAGGAGGCAGCAGTGCTAGGCGTGGTGGGTGGTGGCTTCATGGGCAGCGGTGGAGAGGGTGGTGAAGGAGAATAAGATGTAAAATAAATTTTGGAGGAACGATGTCACTTTACGCAACTATCAGTCCACGTGAAATCTTTTTTTTTTTTTTTTTTTTTTTTCAAAAGGCCACATCAGATAAAACTTTTAATTATAAAAGCCACATAATTTTTTTGATCAGAATTTCTTGTTGGAGGCACTTAAGGATTTGCATAACAATATTTATCTTTCTTTGTTCTTTTGTTCTTTTGAGAGAAAAGAACAACCCGAGTACCAAAACTTGGTACAAATGACACTTAATTGTCAAAACTTACGCAAGTCTTGCCACTTATATATATACTTGAATGCAACGTCCGGAGAACCTCGCTGAAACCCTACGTGGTAATTTTTTTTATTAATTTTCTTGCTTACGTGGCTCGTCGGAAGGCTGACTCAAGAAAACACACACAAAAATGACGTTGTTTCAATATAATTTGAATTTTAATACAAAAATTAATTAAATTAAATTTGTTAAATTTTTTTATAAAAAAAAAAAAAGGGAGGAGGAGAAAGAGGGAGGTAGCTGGCGGCCGAGGGCTTAGCCCTTGCCGCCACCTCCCCCGCTGTTGTCGAAAAGGTGGGGGAGGGTCGGCTAGGGCTACGAGCCTTGGCCAAGGGCCGGCAAGCCCACTGACTGGTGGCGAGGGCCCGTGTGCCCTTGCCCAGATCTGGGCGAGGGTCGCGACCCTCCCTAGATTCGGCGAGGGTTGCCGCCCTCGGCTAGGGCTCGGTGGCCTTAGCCAACCCTTCCCCACCTTTCCGGCGACGACAGCGAGGTGGTGGCGGCAAGGGCCGAGCCCTCGCTCGTCGGTTGCCTCCTCCTCCTCCTCTTTTATTTATTTATTTATTATTAGTACTATTATTTTTTTTAAATTTAATCTAATTAATTTTTATATTAATTATTTACCATATCAGCACCAAAATGACGTCGTTTTGGCATTGTTTAGCCACATCAGTGTGCAAAACAACGTCGTTTTACACTAAGCTCGCCGAAAAATTATCACATTAGCGTTTTTGCCAGATTTTCTCACTATTGGCGCTTAATTGATCAAATTTACTCCGATTTTAGTATTTAAATGTTACTTTTGTAAGTATTGGCACTTAAGTGTCCATTTATGACAAGTTTTGACACTCCTAGTGTCCTTGTGTCATTCTTTTGCTCTTGGAATTGAAAAATAAAATAGAAATATGTTTGGTAACATCAATTAATTTTTCTATTTTTCGAATAGAAAAATGGCAAGGGAATTGGTTTGAAATAGAAACAAGAAGTATAAAAAGTAACTTTTTATTTCTGAATATAATTTCTAGAAATAGGTCATTTTCTTTCTTTTCCTTTGTTTCCTTGTTGCCTGCCATCGTTTGCCCCCCTCCGGCGCATGTTGCACGTCGTTACTGCTCACCGCTATCTACTGCCCAACGACTGGTTAGAGGAGGAAAATGAAGAGAGGAAAAGAGGAAAAAAATAAAAAAAGAAAAATCTCAAAAAAATTATTATAAAATTAAAAAAATTCCATGTCACAAAAAACTTGTAGGTCGTACCAAACGTATTCATGTTTTTTTTTTTCTCTATTCTAAGAATAGAAATTTTTGTATAGTTACTAAACACGTTATCTTACTTAGAAACTGCTTTAGGAATAGAAATAGAAAAGAACTATTTCTTAAAATAAATTATTTTCAAGGACAAAAATATTATTTAACGCGCCTCTATGTGATTCTTTTTTTTTTCCTCTTAAATGAGTTGATAAAAAATTTCGACACTAAAGTGAGTGCTGTACATAATTTTAGATGCTTTTAGTATCTTTCTCCCATGCTTTTAAATTGACTAAATCTTTCCTCAAGTTGGCTACATACAAATTGAGGTGGGCAGAGAATGACAGTCCTATCACGTAAGCATTGTTGAGTAATTTTATTGTCGGGAATGGCAAAACAAATTTAGAACTAAATCATGAAATATGTGTCATCATTGAGCAATCAAACGATACAAGGTTCATAGTAAGTCACACCATGAAAATATGAAGGGATTTTACCAATATTCTTTCCTCATTAACTGTAAAAACTTCATATAGAGATTGATCAAATTCTCACTCAAATTTTCAAACTTGCCAGTGTAACACGTCAATAGCCCGAAATATTTACAAAATTTTTGTACGCCAATATTGTCTCATTATTACCTATGACACTTCTTTTATTCCTTTACTCCTTTACTCTTTAAGTGGTTTCTATCTTCTTACAACCATTAATTACGCTTATTGAGTTTTTAAGACTCGATATTATCGTGCGGCGTGAAATCCGCACCACTTGCTCCACATGAGGTATGAAGTGGATATGGAACATCTTTTTAGTTTCTGGACAAACAATATCTATCACGATATTATTTAGACAGCTAGCTGATTACTAGCGACGCAAACAACATCTGTCCAAGGTAACGATTTGAATAAAAGAGGAAGATACAAGCAGCCTTCACATGGAATGTCAATCCATTTTAAAAGTTTCCTCAAAGGTACTAGTCCTTGCCATTTTCATGTCATCATAACTGATCCAGCTGGATATAGAGATGGGACTGGGACTTGAGTTATTTAAACTCATGCATAGTTTAATGAAAAAGTCTCTATAAATGTCGACCGTAAATGACGTGAATTTGGTTGTGTAATTCTTGTAGTTAGTGTGAGTTTATACTTTTATAACTTCTTTCATGCCAAATTAAACCTGTTGAACTAGTGACCTTTTTTGTAGACCGGGATAATTGTGCTTTTCTTCATTTTTTTGTAGATTAGCTTAACCAAATCCATTTTCCTAATTTAGGCTCAAATTGTGCCAAAACTACTAATGTTTTTTTTTTTTTTTTTTGAGGCAACCTCACGATATAATTCCATAGAAAGTCTGAATGCGTAGCCGCTTTTACATTGTGCAATGAGTCGCTTTGTGCGATTAATCATGTGGTTAATTATTTCGAAAACCGGTGTTGTATATAGGTGACGCTGTGGGCACAATAGCGTTACTTTTCAGTATAGGCTTTCTCTATTTGGGGTACAAGAAAAGAAGCTTATCAAGTTCAAAGAACAATACTTCAAGCAAAATGGTGGCTTACTTTTGCAGCAACAATTACAAGAATGTGATAGAACCACAAAAGCTGCTAAACCGTTTAGCGTTGAAGAGCTGGAGAAGGCCACCAACAATTATGATGAGGGAAGAATAATTGGCCGAGGAGGACACGGTATTGTTTACAAAGGATCATTGCCAAATAATATGGTTGTTGCAATTAAGAAGTCCAAGCTTGTGGACCAAAGCCAAATTGAACAATTCATCAACGAAGTCATTGTGCTTGCTCAAATTAATAATCGTAATGTGGTCAAGCTTTTAGGATGTTGTTTGGAAACCGAGGTGCCTTTATTGGTGTATGAGTTCGTCAACAATGGAACTCTCTTCGACCACCTCCACAACCCAAACAAATCATCGAAGCTATCTTGGGAGACTCGATTGAGAATCGCTTCAGAAATTGCTGGAGTGCTATCGTACTTGCACTCCATAGCCTCCACTCCCATAATCCATCGAGATGTCAAGTCTGCAAATATCCTTTTGGATGCTAACTACACCGCCAAAGTATCTGACTTTGGAGCTTCAAGATCGCTGCCACTTGATCAAAAACAATTGTGCACTATGGTTCAGGGAACATGGGGATATTTAGACCCCGAATACTTCCACACTAGCCAATTGACAGAAAAGAGTGATGTTTATAGCTTTGGGGTTGTGCTAGTTGAGCTGCTGATAGGGAAGAAGGCGCTTTCTTTGACCGACCAGAAGAAGAGCGGAGCTTGGCAACATACTTTCTTTCATCATTGAAAATGACAAATTATTTCAGATTGTTGAGAAAGTTATTGCAAACAAAGGAAACAATGAGCAAGTGATGGAAGTCGCCAATCTTGCCAAGAGGTGCTTGAAAATAAAAAGGAGAGGAGAGGCCGACCATGAAGGAAGTGACAATGGAATTGGAGGGACTTAGAGCAATGACTAACCATCCATGGGTTAGTGATATCGATGTGAATCCAAAAGAGGGGGTTCATTTACTGGAAGAGAAGACTGAAATATACACGAATAGCATGGGGACCACGAACATTGGGTACACATAGCATGAAAACACAGTCACGCCACCAGTCAGTAGCGGGAGATGACAATAATTAGGTTTTCGATATATGTTTGGGTATGTTGTGATGCGTGTTATGGTTGCACTAGGTCTCCATTGACTGCACTAGTCATTCAGTTCTTTCGCATCGAAAGTAGTTCATCAAACGGTTTCTATGCGCGGAAGAGGACTCTTGAAAAGTCTAGCCTTATAATAAAGTCAGTGTACTGATTCAATAAGTGTTTCTGTGAATGCAGGATAATTTAGCTTTAGAAAGCTGGATGTAAATATGGTTTCCTCCTTCTACCGCTTCTTGGTGGTGCTTTTAAGATTTGGGAGCTGTATTGTCTTTTGAGTGTACCGAAGTTAAAATGACATGGAGGTGCAGATTTCTATTTGATCGCCGACGTCGTCGTCTGTCAAACTTGAATGGATCTTTTTTCAATTCCATGGTCTTGCCTTACAGTCATACACTGAAACTTTTCTTTTCCGAAGCTCTTCTCCCGCTGTGTTCAACGGTAGGCTAACAACAGGACCTCTGTCTCACAGTAACAACCGATTGACTTAACCACATTGCCGTGATTAATTTGGGAGAGGATGACCAGCTCGTTGAGGAATTCTTCGGCCTGACTTCGGTCCAAAATCTTGGCCTTCTCGATGGCGACAACCATGTTGTTTGGTAAGATCCCTCAATGTACTGTTCCTTGGCCTCCTGGCCTAGGACTCGGCTTTCATGGTAGTGGTCCGTGGCCTTCTTGAGCTCTTCATCGTTGAAAATTTTCGCCGATTCAACAGAGCCTTCGTGCTCAGAAATAAGTCTCTGCAACATGAAGCTTCCACCATTTTCTAGGAAGAACTTCTCTCTGTCTGCTAATTTTTCTTTGTCTAAGCCTCCGATATAACCAGAAAACACCCAAAAGAATCAGAAGGAAGCTTATGCTCACACCCAGAAAAGACACTACCCTACAAAAGGTTCACACACCCCAGATATGCAAAAAGAAAGGAGATATATTCGGTATAGAAATATGCTTAACTTCCTTTTTCATTACTCAAACAATCTTGTGTTAATTGACTTCTCTGTCCTATTTTCTTTTCTTCTTCTATCAACTTGAAGCTTTTTCAGTTAGACAAACCTTGATAATAGTGAATTAAACCAATGATTTGTTTGTTTGGGGGAAAATTTCATGAAAGACGAAATATTTTTTGAGAATATATTTTTCAGAAAAATAGTTGACTTTTCTTTGTTTGGTGATGCATGATCGAAATTTTTTCTAATAATTAGATCTTATTTGAAAAATGATTTTAATCTTTTAATCTCATGATTTCAAAAAAACATCGTCTTTTAAAATATATTTTTAAATTTTTAATTTTATTTCTCTTTGCTTCTTCGTCTTTCATTAGTTGCTGAGCTTTGGAGATGGCTGCAACAAGCTACTGGTGTTGTTGCCGAGGCTGGCCAAAGGCCCGACGAGGGTTGACTTGGTTGGCCTCGGGCAGGTGCTAGCAATGAATCCACTTCATTTCTATTGCAACTCGACATAGCGTATCAATATAAACTTAGGCATTAAATGCACAAATGTAAAAGTGATATTGGACGACGGCAAATCAATGTATTGCTAAGTCTCAAATGATGGTAGCATCGAGCTAAATAAAAAATCTTGGACAAAGCTAAAAGTTCCACATCCATCCCCCATTTTCCTCACCTCCCCTACTTCTTGACACAGCTAAGTCTTCTACGCTCAACGCTAGATAATGCATTGCCATTTGTG